>JANHFT010001054.1:3079-22598 GCA_032467955.1 Pseudoxenodon macrops | reverse complement strand
AGAGAGAGAGAGAGAGAGAGAGAGAGAGAGAGAGAAGGCTAATTTAAGCAAGAATGATTCCCTTACATACAATACATCATGTATTGTACAGCCTGCAAATACAATCACAGCTTGGCTTCTAAGGAGGCTTAAAGTTTTATAGTACAGCAAATTAGCAGATATACATAAAGGGGAAACTTAAAAATTCATTAGATCTTTTTCTTCTTTTTCTTTCTTTTTAACTTTTTTGGGTACTTTAACATTTTTGTAAAATATAATCTACTTACCTGTTTTTCTTCACTTTATTAGCATGTTTGTGTACATTGTGTATGACTTCAATATTAAGCAATCAGCTTAAGACCAAAAGCTCCATTGTATAACAAACATTTTGATTTAAATGGCAAAAGTTCCTTCTTTCTAATCTTATACTAAAGTTTGTATGAAAGACAAATAATGTTATGCTTGCAATATTGACATTCTAAAATTTAATAATAGGTGTTACCTGTCAGCAATCTAGTGTATTTGCATGGATATTGTGTGATTGGTTGGAGGAAGTGAGGGAGGGAATGTGTAATCAAAAATAGTTTATTCTTATTCTTAATGAGACTGTGTTTTTATGATGACATTGGTTATAGATAATTAGTGAAAAAAATTAAATTGTACTAATAAGGTAAAAGAACTTTTTTTGTGTGCTAATAGTCATATTCTTAAATGCATGTCTCCTTCCATGTAGATGCTGATGCTGATGTAGCAGGAGTCCCTGGATCTCCCTTAGATGTGAAGTGTTTGGATGCTAACAAAGATTATGTTATCATCTCTTGGAAACAACCGGCTGTTGATGGTGGACATTCTATTTTAGGATATTTCATTGATAAGTTAGTATTTATGCTAGACCGGGATAAGTAATCTCTTTGACAATATGATTGTAAGGAAAATTTGGATTAAGAAGTTTCAGTGTATCTGATTCTTACAATATTGGATTTGTTATTTTCTCATGTTAACACATATTCCAGAATACAACTTGCTACACTGGTAATACATGTAATTTTAATGCTACATATATACATTTAAGTATTTTAATATCTTTTTCTCTCTGTTTCACTGATTATATTGTGGAATTTCACTATTTCACTTAATACCACATCAGTTGATACTCCAGTAACTCTAACCTTCAAACTTTGTTGTATTGTGGCCATGTAAAATGATAAATGAACTTACATGACACCTCTTACCTATGAACAAAACTAATAATTTAATTGAGATTAAAGCAAGAAAAAATAAATTCATCATATAGTTTCAATATAGTAATTAAATTTTAGTCTATTTATCATGCAAATTTTCAAACTTTATGTCACAGCTGCCCTTTGTAGGTTTGTGTAGATAAAATAGAAACAAAATCTGGAGTTAAGTTTTGACAATGCTTTCTCTTTCTCTATGTAAGTCTCATCAAATTTTAAAAACAGTTGCGACCATCCTACATTGCAATGTGAGAAGCCTTACTTTAAGCTAAATGTTTGTAGAGATTCTCAGTCATCCAGGTCATGGTTGTCCCAAAGGTGCTTTTTCAGCGCGCAACTGAACAAGAACTGAAGAAGCTTATTGGATGAGAAGCGAAACATCTTCAAAGAAAAAACAACAAGGAAGTCCAGTTGCCTCCTGAAAAAGCACCTTTGGGATCTACTTTAAGCTGTAAACATTTACACATTGAACATAATGTCTGAAACAAAACATTATTTTTATGTACATAAAATTAAACATGCGGAGAAGAAGCTGTGGTGATATACAGGGATCAGGTCAAGTCCTTCATGTTTAGATTGAGCATGAAAAGAAGCCCAAGTAAAATGAGCAAACTAAGCTCATCTAAGTAACTCTGATTAAAAGTGGATGAGGATTGAGGACCTAATATCATTATGGTTAATAAATCCTAGTATATTAACATAAGAAAGACTTTGTTCATTCAGATCTTTACAATCCAAAATCCTAGATAGCATAGACGTTTATAGGCCTGTGGAATGCCCAGAAGGATTTATAAGGACTGGATCTTTTCCAATGTATTCAATTTACAAAGATCTTTGAAATTATTTATTTCATTTTACTTTGTGAAGGGACAATACGTCTACACTCAGTGGCCATAAAAATAGTTACTGAATTCCTACGCCTTTAGGCAATTTTTGAGGAAGAGGAAGCAGACAGGTGCATTAAAGCAAACATAAGCAAATATCGGAAAGAACTGAGATGTATTTATTATTTCCATGTCATTTTGCCTTTTTTGCTTTTTTCCCACCTCCAGATGTGAAGTTGGTACCACTCACTGGTCCCAATGCAATGAAACACCAGTGAAGTTTGCTCGCTTCCCTGTCACAGGATTAATTGAAGGGCGCTCATATATATTCCGTGTCCGTGCTGTGAATAATGTTGGTATCAGCATTCCATCCCGCATCTCAGAACCTGTGGCAGCATTAGATCCTGCTGATAGAGCCAGAATTAAAAGTAAGAGATTTTCCTAATGTATGTCAACAAGATGTTTGAAATTTTAATTTTTAGAAGATATGAATGAAGACTAAGAACATTCCACTAGAGGAAACAATAGTAAACAAAAACTTTGTCCCTCTCTTTTTACCTTTCTCATTTAACTCGGAAAGGAGCTCACCAAAGTAAAGGTTTTCTGTGAGGCTGATGTTCCTCTCATGAAACAGAAACAAACATAACAAGAAAATAGTCACCAATCAAAGATTTGTACCAGCAGTGAAAGCTGAGGTACAAAGTCCTACAGTTGGATGGGAGGACTAGATCCCACAACAGGCCATTTGGAGTCCAGAGGTAATCAGCCCTCTAAAGACTCCCTGCCTTGTGATATAAAATGTTCACAAAGCAGTTATGGTTCTATTTACTGATGCATGACACTCCTTTCTGCTGGATCACCTTGGACCAGCTTCAGTCTGTCTCAGAATGCTGGCATTAAGATGGAGGCTCTTTTGTGAGGAAACAGTAGGTCTATTCAGAAGCAGTGCAAAGCTGCTGTGTGAATGAGCACTTTGAGAATATTTCCCAACTTGATGCTTATCAGATGCATTGCAGAGGTGGGATTCAGCAGGTTCTGACCAGTTCTGGAGCAGAAATGTTGAGTAGTTTGGAGAATATTTGTTTTTAATTGGTTTTTAACTTTTGTATTGTGTGTTTTTATTACTGGCTGTGCACCGCCCTGAGTCTTTCGAGAGAAGGGCAGTATACAAATTTAATAAATAAATAAATTGGTAAATATCACCTCTGACTGGCCCGCCCTCATCTATTTTCTGCCTCCCAAGTCCCAGCTGATCAGGAGGGAATAGGGATTTTGCAGTATCCTTCCCCTGCCACGCCCACCAAGCCACGTCCACAGAAAAAAATTGTAGTAAAAAAAATGGAATCCCACCACTGATGCATTGGTCTGTAGATCCCCAGCACTCATGACCAGAGTTGGTTGTGGTAGTTCTAGTGCAGGACATGTGGACACCACAAGGTTAGAAAGGTTTGTGAGTGCTTATTTTTATGTAATTATTATGATAATGTTTTGTTTCTTATATGTATAACCTGTTACTGTTATTATGGTTTTAAAATTTGGATCGAGATGGGTGGCTATAGAAATTGAATAAGATAAATGAATAAAATAAAATAAATTTGCACTGAAACATTGTATTCAGACCTGAGGCATCTGAATTCTTTCTATGAGAAGGAAGATGGCCCAAATAAGTGAAATCAATGGGAGAAGTTGTCCAATATATTTGGAAAAGCCCAGTTTTGGAAAACATGATGTAACTAATGGAAGGAGATAACTCGTGTCTTTAATCCAACTACTATATGCAACTGAGATATGTATGTATAGTATTTAGGAACTGAGTCAGGGAAGTAAGTAGAGATCTGACTTTATTACCTTAATGGTTTCTGTTTTCCAGACTGAAATATTAATGTTAAGGTTATTTGATTACAATAAGGAAAGTTAAATAACTGGGCAAGTAAGGGGTAATGCTTAACCCAGCCAATCACTGTCAATATGTTTAGGTCATCCTTCTGCCCCTTGGACCGGACAGATTATTGTCACTGAAGAGGAACCCTCAGGTAACACATTTTTTTTGTATAGAAATTAAGATTTTATTTTGAGATCATATCTGCATTGAAGTTTACACACCATTTTGTCCTGACTTCTCACATGAAACATTATATGGGGACTGTAGTTTAATCAGGAAATCTGACTATGCTGTTTAAAATAATTGTGAGAAAAGATGTACAAAACCTTACTCAGAACAGTCTAAAATGTTTAAATCATTCTTCAAAATATTCTATTTCTCTTGTTGGCCAATCTGACTGTTCCAAATATGGTTTGTGATATTGTAGACATGTTCTGAGAGCTGGATTACATCTGGACTGCCACAAATCATTTCTGGTTCAAAGGATTATCATTCAGAAAGTCATCAGACCACTCACTCCTACAATGATCAAATTGGCTTTGTTTGAAAGATAAAAGCAATATTCCAAACTTCTTAGAAATGTTCTGTTTCTGAAATAGCAAGTTTTGCACATACCATGTTATTAATTTTAAGTTTTAAAATATACCTTTTCCAGCCTCATAAGTAGATTTGCTGTATTGGACAGAAAATGCTTTTTTACTTTTCTTTTGTTTGAGAAAATGCATTTCTGAAATTTACATTTTCTAGTCTCAGGTTGATAGCCTACATAAAGGCATTCAATTGTTCTGCAGGCTCATTTGCTTTCTATTGTTCAGTGGTAAAGTAAGCCACTCAAAGCAGAAAACAGTCAGAAACCATCATGAGCCAATCTGTGTGTTTTCTCCATCTCACCAATAGAAGAGTGTAAATATTGCAAGTCAGACAGACATAGATAGAAGCTTCTAGAGAAAAACAATTGTCCAGTGTAGAAAATAGAAATTACTAGTTTTGAGTTATAGCCCTGTATCTTCCATTCATGCTATGCTCACTTATTTGGCAATAATAAATACAATTTGAGCTGTGGGTCTGAAGGAAATCTCATTTGAGCATCAAAACATGGATTTCAATTCTTACATTCTCATTGAAATCTATAATGCTATATATATAGATCTGCAGCCAGGAGATTTCCCCTTAGGTGTGGTTATGGTTGTAAATTGGAGCATACCTATAAGGTGACAAAGAGTAATTACAGATGCTATACAATAGGATGAGGCTTTATGTTGCTTACATAAACAGAGAAATTAGTAGGGTTTTACAAAGATTACAAAACTGTTTAGAATACCAGGATTAAGATCAAGGTTGGTTGTGTGTGAAATCTGCTAAAGATTTCTGAACTCAAGTGCAGAGTGAAAGTGTGAGGCAAAATCCCCGAAAACGGGAAATGGCCTCAAGCTCCAAGAAATTCCAGTACCATGATAGCAAAGTGGGAGTGTTGCAATTTGAACTGCATCACAGCTGAGCCAGTTCTTAGATGCTCAAGAATTGATCTAGCACCAGCGCTAGATCAATGCAGATGCAGCATGCAGAGGGGCTCTTATTGGAGAAAAAAGTGAATAAACTTTTTAAAATAAACTTCTGCCGATTCTTCTTTTTTTTCTTTTGCTTCTTCAAGCAGAAGGTATTGTTCCTGGACCACCATTAGACCTCTGTGTTACAGAGGCAACTAAGAACTATATAGTACTCAGCTGGAAACCTCCACATGAACGAGGCCATGAAGGTGTCATGTACTTTGTTGAAAATGTAAAACCAAGATGACTGTGCACTATTTTCTCATTGATTTTTTTACCAAACTACTAGATTGATATATTTTCATTTCAAACTATTTAATTTAACATCACATACACACACACACACACACACACACACAGTGTCTCAACAGTATCAATGCTTTAAAAAAACTTTACATTGTTTTAAGACTTTGGATATGGGTATGTTTGTCTTTCTCTTTGGGTTTAATGTAGTATTTACAATAAATGTAGAAAAAAAGCTATGAATATATATGAAATAACTGAATAAGTAGGAATAAGTAGGACAAAGGAATAACGAAAGAAAAGTTGTTCCCTTTTCTTCCTTCAGTTTCATTTAACGAAAATTAGAGGGAGGGAGGGATGAATGGACAAGAAGAAGTGATACTTGGGGAACTACCGTAACTAGTTCTGTAATTGTTGAAATACTGATTGAATTGAATATTGAGATTGTTGAAAGAAAGAAAACTTACAAGTATATATTTTATTTTTATACTTGGTTTTAATTGTGGTCCTTGGTACCTTTAAAGCCATTCCTAAGATTTCAATAACCTTTCTTGCTCTGATTATCCATAATTTGTTTTGATTTTACATTCTGATAGCAGCTCTTTCCCAATCCTCCAAGCACTATTGTGAAAGAACGTCTTAGGTCCACAAGAATATTGATATAGTAGGCAAAACAGAAGTTTGATGTAAGGGAGAAAACCAGGATAATGTGATCCAATGTGACCAACTCTTTTACAAGAACAAGAAGGGCATTTTGAGGGTTGGGGGTGGTTGATTCATCAAAGGGCACAATTTGAAATATAAAAGAAATTTCAAAGAGAGCAGAATCACAGCAAGTTTGAGTCACAGTACAAAGTCTGGAAATAATTTAATACTATGGGTATCATTTTGCCTCTATCTTAAATGCTCAGAGAAATCCTAATTTAATCAAATCAAGGAAGAATTTTAAAAATTGAAGTGTCATAGTAATGAGTAGATGGCTAGATTGGGCATAATAAAAGTTGAAATTTTTTAGGTCCTTCAGATTACAGCATCCTAGAACATTTGGTCAATTAATCAAACCAAAGAAGAAAGAAACATAGATTTTTCTATATTCTGAGCGGTACTCAAGATCTTGTATGTGATATGAGCATTGCTGAATACTTTGAAAACAGTGATCACATCCTATTAGATCTGTGGAAAATGCTAAAGTCCTGCACATTCAGATTTTACTTTAGATTGTGACAGAAATGCTGGAAAACAGATGGAGTTACTTCAAAGGAAAGATTAAAACTGTTCAGAATGTTTGAGAGAAACAGATTGTTCTTTGCCAACTCATTTAAAAGTGATCAAAAATGAATGCTTCACATTCCCATTGTTTTCTTATATATTCTCCTTTTTTTTAAATATAACTCTATGCTGGGTATGTACAATACATTTAAAAATGCATAGTAGAATTAGGCTATTATTGGTCATGCTGCAGATTAATAATGGAACTTTAAATAATTAAGCATTATTTAAGGGGGGGGGCTTGCTTGCTCATATTAGAGAAAAGTCTATGATTTTTGGCTGAAGACGCTGGTCTTTTCCAATCCTGAAATTTTTATTTTAGTGTGTTGCAGGAACAGAAAATTGGCAAAGAGTAAATACTGAGATCCCAGTAAAGTCTCCTCGCTTCGCACTTTTTGACTTAGCTGAAGGGAAATCCTACCAATTCCGTGTTCGCTGTTGTAATTCAGCTGGAATTGGTGAGCCCTCTGAGGCTACTGAAGCCACTGTGGTTGGTGACAAACTTGGTAAGTATACAATGAAGGAATGTATAATATTGATTATTGGCTTACATATTACTACTCCAGTGCTATTTGAGAGACTGTTCAGTTCTCAGGGTTTCTGCCTATCTTATCAGAGCTGGTCCTCTGGGTCCCCTTGATTAAACACTGTACTCTTTCAAGATCTGGAAGCATACTTCCTCTGTCATGGTGTCTTCCCTCATGGAATAAGATCATTTGGCTCCTATGTGTCCTACCCTAATGATGTTGTAGAATACCTTGAAAAACTGGGCTTTGGAGTAGGATGGATATGGTTCATCTGTTAGAAGGGTATTCTTTTAAATAATACCGGCTGTTCATATGGATGTGTTATTTATGTATATTTTATGTCATACATTATATTTTGTATGTTGTTTGCTTTAAATGGTATGCCATTGGAGTTCTAAATTTAAATGAATGAATGAATGAATGAATGAGGGAGGGAGGGAGGGAGGGAGGGAAGGAAGGAAGGAAGGAAGGAAGGAAGGAACAAACCAAAAAACAAACACACACACTGCAGTTAAAGTAGGAATCCAACGCTCTAATAGTTTATCTTTCTCTCTAGATATTCCTAGCCCACCAAGCAACATTATACCCACCCGAAATACAGATACGTCAGTAGTTGTCGCTTGGACAGAATCTGAAGATGCAAAGGAATTGGTGGGATACTACATAGAAGCAAGTAAAGTAGGGTCTGGTGATTGGGTGCCATGCAACAATAACCCTGTGAAAGGCACAAGGTAATAAATTGTACAATTAAGTATCATTTGCGAAATAATATTTGAAAAGGGGTAAAAAAGGAAAAATATTACATGAATGTTCAGTAACTGGATCCCTCCTGAAAAGTGGCATAAATGAAACATTTGGTTGAGTTGTAATTCTGTAAGACTATGTGACTTTTGGTTGCCAAATTCTTTTTCTTGGCACCGATGTATTGGATATCCTAATTTCTTATTCCCTGCATTCTATTAGTTTTGTATATTTCAACACAAACAATTTAAATGATCTAAATAACCACATATAAATTCTGATTATATATTCAAGAACTGGTATTAAATCTTGTATATACCCTAAATTTCTGCAATTCATACGAAGCATCAAATATGCTAATTCCAAGACCTGCAAGAGAGCACTTTTTCTCAATATCACACCAATGATTTCTATGATTATGTCAACCGTAACAAATCATGAATGATAAAACAACATGTGTTATCAGAACCAAAAGAACATATATATTGTTTGTGAAGTACTGTATCATAAGTAGAGTAAATTAATTTCAGAGTAAATTACTTTAAGAGCATTGTTCATGTAAACAAGTAAAAATTATTCAACATTGACCAATTTGGCATTTTGTGGTAAGATATAGCTGTTGTGAACTTTTAAAAGGATTACTGTTCAGGTGTTTCTATATACGGTATGTATAGCCTGTTATATAAGAGGCATGAGCAAGGATTTGTTCATTGCCCCTGCATAAATTTAAGCTTTCATGCAGAATCAAGATCCTTCATTGCAATCCCACTATCCTCTGTCCATTTGATGAAGAAAGAGACAAAAAAGATAAGAAAATAATTATTAAGTAATCTTACAGTGGACCTTGCCACTTTTATATTCTTTTTAATTCTACTGCATTACTTAAAAAACTTGTGCTGTATTTCATATAAGAAATTGCTTGTGTAAAGAGTGAAATACTGTATAGTTTCACAGTGTTTTAATTAGTTTAATTTAATTTAATGTAAACATTGATTTACTTAAGATTCACTTGTCATGGACTTACTACTGGAGATCGCTACATTTTCCGTGTCAGAGCTGTTAATGCAGCTGGATTAAGTGGATATTCACAGGACTCAGAAGCCATTGAAGTCAAGGCAGCTATTGGTAAGCAATGCACTGTTCGTATAGGAAAGGAAAAAAAATTTCCTATACAAAAAAAATCAACGTTATAATTATATCTAGATTAACTTCAATATTTCATACTGAACATGCATTGGTAATGTTTAATATTTCACTTCCATCATTTCATAGTCATCCAAGCAATAAGCACTTGTAGACTGCTCATCTTCACCATCTCAGACATCTTTCGGTGTGTTCCTTGTAACTCTGTATAAATAGTATGTTCACCTTCTTATTACTTGGAAATCATCTGGCAAACTGATCTCATAATGAAGTACTTGTCTAATTTCTAACATGCTATAGTTTTGGAGATTAATTTGATTAATTAATTTGTTTAATTTACTTCCTTGTTAACTACTCTTTTCATATAGTCATGATCTGATTTTTTAAAAATATTGCATGTTGCTTAACAAATTAAAATAATTAATTTACATAATTAATTAATTAATTACAATAATTAAAATACTAATAATCTTATATTTTTGACTCCATTTTCAACATCAACTCAATTATTCATAATTCTTTGCTTAAATACATCATATAACTATGGTATTCCCTCATTCCAAAAGCTATAGAACTTTTTGTAAGATAATGGAAGGTCTTTGGGTGGACCATTCATAGAAATATTAACTGCATGACTACATGTTTAGATTTACATTCATATAATCCCACCATATCACATGTTGTCTGTACCTAATGCTTTGATGTTCCTTCGTTGTCCTGCTTTGTCTCCATTTCTTCATTTTGTTCAATAACGGAGAATTGGGAATGAACTCTAATTTCAAATGTCTTTGTTATTTTCTGGCAATTATAGGGGGAGGATTGCTTCATGGTGTATGTCCTGGACTAAGTGATAAAGCTGATGGACTAACAGGCCGCACTGTCAACTGGGAAGGCATGCATGAGTCCTCCCAGCCTATCTTTGACACAGATGCTTTGTTAAATTGCAATGCTAAACCCAATAGGCAAACAATGCCCAGTAGCTCTGGTAAGCAGAGGAGTCCATCAGTCAGTAAAGGGAGTGACCCAGTTCCTACTCCTTCATCACAAAAGGCAACTACCAAGCACCCACGTAAGTCTGTTCCTGGAGATCGTTCAACACTGGAGAAAATTCAAAAGAAAAACGATATAGGTGAGCTTTGGTCATGTACAGTGATTCCACCTTGTTAGCTCCTTCATTTCAAACAGTTATAGTCTGTGATCATCCAAGTTGCAAATAGACATCTTTGCCAATGCGACATTTTGATCATCTCCATCTAATAAATGCTCAGCTTCCATCAAAGCTCATTACATATACAGTATACAGGTCACTATGGCTCATTTATATGTTGCATCTAACATCAAGCTTGCATGTTGCATTTATTTGCTAATTTGGTTAGATTACTGTTTCCAATGTTATTATTATTAAAAGGTAGCAATATATATATTGCATCTAAAATATTGTGGTGACATTTGGTGCCCTTTAAACATTCAGTTCCTATGGCCTTATTTTGCAGTAGTATCAAATTTCCAAGATTTTTTTTAAATTCCAATTCTTCAAAACATAAAATAAAATTGTACATACAATTATTAACTATGGTAATATAATATCAGTCATTTTCTGAGTTAGAAACATACAGTGCACTGATAACTTTTTAGCTGAAAAGCAAGGTAAACATTCTTTGAAGAAATATTGAATACATTGCATATTTGCATATTTGAAATCATAAGGACATTGTCCAAAACATTTATAAAAGAATATCTAAGGAGAAGAAAAACTCCAATTATAACTATATTTCATAATCAGACAACAATAAATCCAAAATGTTTAAATTTGGATATACTAAAGATAGTCACCATCTAGCACAGGTCATGAACCTGCCATAATCAGGAATACATTATTAAAGAGGTTGACAAAATATTTTGTACATCACGTTTGAAGGTTGCTGCTATTTAGAGGTCTAACTAAGTGCCATAATATTTTACCAATGGAACATACCAAAAGTACATCCAATCTAAATTATTTATCAGTTCAGTATTTATAAAAGAGAATATAAGCCACAAGATAATACACAACAATATATAAATAAAAAGCAAGGGAAAGTTGCCCAACAATGTAACTATTTAGCCAATGAGTAAGTGTACAAGTGAGGAGAAACAAATTACATTCACTTAAATAATTCTATGGAAGTGATTTATGAACTTTTAGTATTTTTTCTCTAGCTGGTTTGGTTTCTAATACCAAAAGAAATGAAAATGTTTATATACTTTACATGAGATGACTCAGACTATTTATTTGATGCGACCTTTCTTTATGGAAATATAATCTCAAAACCAGTGTTCTTGATTAGATTTGTATTTATTAAAAAACATTCCTGTTCTTATTTTGCCAGGTTATGTGCAGCTTCCAGTGCTATAGCTAGAAACCATACTTAAAACCTAAATAAATGATGTATATTAAAAGTATTTAGAAAGTTAGTAGAAACTAATGGATTTCTTTGCCTTATTTTGCAAATGTCACAGAGAAACAGAGAGGCATGACTAAAGAAGAAATGACCCATGTGTTAATCTGGCATGTGCTGAAAAATCTTTGCTCTAGGTGGCACTGTATTGTTTTAAAACTCTTTTTCCCTAATGTTATCCTAAGCATGTCTCCTTCATAGATCTTACTGTGAAATCATGTGAGTCTTCGGGTAATTCTTTTTTGTAGTTAAAAAATAAGAACGCATTTTTGCAGAAAGATGCAGCAACTGAAAAAGAGGGTTCTGAGTAAACTGTGTCCAGGTTTTGATGGCCTATGGCATTTTCCTGCATTTTCAAGATCAGGAAGGCATTGCAGGAAAGAGACGGAACATTAGATGTCAATGGAGGTGGATAGAGATTTATTTTTTCTCTCCTTGCTGTCCTCAAAAATATAGCTCCAAATATTTTCATTTGTATGTGAGTTGGATTGCTGTGACTTGTGATGGGCGCTTACAATGTGCAAGGTAGGTGGTAATGCAGATGTGATATTAGAGCATTATGAATACTAAAAATTAAGTGTCGGAAGCAGAGGAAAAGAAGACAAAACATCTGTGAAACAACATGCTTGAATTCAGCAAAAGAGTACTTGCACCCACATACATACACATTATATAAACATACACACATATAGTATACCTGCATACCACTGGTATGTCTGGTTTTTTTTTAAATGTCATTGTTGTGAAGTAGAGCTAAAGTCATTTTGTGCTACAACATTCACTCCATAAAATATTACTTTTTAAACAACTCATCTTAATATTTTTACTTTCAGAATATGGAGTTTAGAGAAGCCTATATTTCTTATCCAGAAGTGTTTCAATTAGCTACATGATTTTTGTTTGAAGAAAGGAAACTCCAGGATAAACTATGACTAATGCTATACAAAAGTTTGATTGAATAACTGAATATTTCTATCCTAATCATAAATTATTCATCATAAAACAGCACCGCCATCTCCACCATATGACATCACAGTGCTTGAAAGTGTTCGTGATTCAATGGTTCTTGGATGGAAACAGCCAAAAGTTATTGGTGGAGCTGAGATCACCGGCTATTATGTGAATTACCGGGAAGTGATTGGTGGAGTACCTGGAGAATGGAAGGAAGCGAACATTAAAGCCATTAGTGAAAGGGCTTATAGGGTAAGAGAGTTTTATGTTTCTAGACTTGTGACTGGTAGCTAATTTGGAGTCCCACCAGCCTCGGCTTAAAATTTTACTTTTATTAATATCAAGTTGATTTATGTTAGAATCCAAACCTATAACTGGATTGTTTTTTTATTGTGGGAGTACTGTTTTAATTATATCCATAACACATGCATTCATTAACTAATTGTCCCTTGAAAGGTTTTGTATTATCAAAGAAATCTATTCTTAGTCTTGATTTTTTTCTCCAGATTTAAAGGACCATTTTGTTCACTATTGGCTTATCATCTTGGTTAATAAGGTCTTTGCTTATTATTCATCATTTTCAAATACAGTGCTAATGTAATCTACTAATTTTTCTTGTCAAGACGTTGCTCTTACAATTATCCTGTTGTAAGATCTGTAATTTTCAAAATGCTGTGCTGGTTTTGATTATGATGACAGTGATGACAGTGACAGTGATGAGAGAGACAGACAGACAGACAGACAGACAGACACATTGAGTAAAAAAGTAAAACAAAATTGAGACTTCCAGTAATTTTCAAGGGAAATATAATATTTGATATCTACATCGGTGCTATATAATTTCACGCAAACATACCAAAATTAGTCAAAAAAATTAATATAGGATCTTAACCATTATTATTTTTTCTATGTCAATCATTCACAGCATTTAATCTCAGCAATATTTACCTTTAAAACAATAAAAACTTGGAATATTTTGTTCATTCCATTACAGGACAATGTATTAACATGTTGTATTTTTCCAATTATGTGACAGATAAATGATTTGAGGGAGAACATGATATACCAGTTTCAAGTGGCTGCAGCAAACATAGCTGGGCTTGGCGTACTTTCTCCTGCTACCCAACCCTTTAAATGTGAAGAATGGACCATTGCTGTTCCAGGTTAGCATCAGGAGTGGAACTTCACAGGAAGGAAAGAAGGAGGGAGGGAGGGAAGCACTGCTGCTTGTATTAGTAAATTATTTGCTAGCCACTTTCTGAATTGATTAGAGAAATTTGACCCTGGAAGTTGGGTGGGTAACCCCTGGTTCTAATCACTTTTGCATAAACTCCAAATTCTCAAAGCTTGTTATTAAAATTAATACTTCTTTTTCCTTCCCTTTCTGATAGGCTTCATGTATTTATTTTCTATTACCCCCTTTTCCAGAAATCTTCCGAGGACACAGCTAAAATCAATTTAGTTACATTTTTTCTAGATGATAACTGTTTTAACCATACACTGATAATTACTGTTTTGTTGTTTTTCCTAACTTTCAGGACCACCCCATGATTTGTCATGTAATGAAGTTAGAAAAGACTCCATAGTTTTATTATGGAAACCACCAATTTATGTTGGCCGAAGTCCTGTAATTGGTTTTTATGTTGATGTGAAACCAACAAAAGAATCGGATGATTGTTGGAAGAGTGTGAATGCCAAATCTATTACAAACAAATTCTTAAAGGTATATTGATGTAGATATTTTAAAAATCTATACTTCTATACATATACTAATATTTTATTTTGTTTTCCTTGGGTGTTTAAATTTATTTGACCTTTCCTTAAAAGTTAATCTATTTGGATTTGGGGGAAAAATTGATCTACTACATCAAAACCAAAAATATTATTCAGGAAATGGGCAAATTAGATATCATAGCAATGGTTGTTGAACAAATAAATACTTAGGGCAATGGGTTTTCTACTCATCTTGTTTTTCTCTTCATTTTGTTTACTATATCAAGAAAAAAAGAATAACTAACTACAGTAGTAATTAATAATATAAAAAGCAAATATATTCATGACATTACAGTAGTTGCCACTGTGGTCTTTTCTTGGATCAGTCATGTATATATTTTGTTACTGGTTATATTAATGTTTGATTTTTAAATAAATACTGTATATATTCAGTGCCTGTGGTGTTTGTAGTTCTATATTTCATGAACAGTTTTTCCTAGTGATGTCTGGTTTAATTGTAAATTCCTATTCCTGCCCAGTGGAGAATAAATCTATAAGTAGGAAAAGCATGAATTTTGATTAGGTTTGTAGAAATTGTCTGATACTCTAAGTAAGTCCTATTACTATTTTTGCTTATTGACTCAAGTGACTTTAATTAATTCTGTATCATTTCCAAATAATGCTTAATAAACATTTTCATAGCTGATTTCTCTATATTGATGTCTTCTAGATTAGCGGCCTCAAAGAAGGCACCAGTTATGTGTTCCGTGTACGAGCAGCAAATAAAGCTGGAGTAGGGAAACCATCAGATCTTACTGACCCTGTAACAGCAGAAACCCGACCAGGTTTGTTGAGTTTGCTTGATAAAAATAAGAGTTTAAATATATATTAGAGTGATTGACAACATACAGTGGTGCTAATTAAATTTAATTATTATAGTTATAAAAAGAAAACTCACATGTTTCATATTACTAGACTGTAGCTACTATTTCCTCTTCTAGATGAAGGCCTCATATTTGTCACTTCCTGGAATATCTGATGTATAAACAAGAAAGCTTCAGAGAAATTGTAGAGTAATATAAAGGCCACTGACCTCCTATAGAAAGACCATATAAATAAGTTTCTTTTTGCATGTCCTTTCAAGCAAAACGAAAGCAAAGATGATAAGGGGGGAAACATAGATTATTTACCAGCTTTTCATAATATTGCCAATATTATGAAAACATAACCCAGGAATCTCTCTTTCGGAAACTGCTCCTTGAAGCATGATCTTTTGTAATTGACAGATGGAAATTTTGTCAATGTGTAGATTTTCTAAGTGCCATCCAACATTTTTTGGTATAACATCCAGTGTGCTGAAAACCACCAGGTGTCTTCCCTGGTTTATGCCATAATCCTTCCTTTTTGATTTTCAGATCTTGACACTTTGTGAACTCCAATTATTTGTCTTTTAGTATTGCTATATCAGGTATCTACAACTTCCTCTTTTCAATCAGTTTAACTCTTGTGGGTTACGAGCCAAAACTTTTTATCAGTTTGTATTCGGAAATCCAATAATATTTTAATATGTTCATTATTTATTACTTTTTATATATATTCCCACTAATTTTTCGTTACTGGCACACAATATTTTTTACAGATATTCCAGTGAATCATTTTGGTGACTGTGTGATATCATTGTTTATAAGCAGTTAATGCAATCTTTGTGCATGAATTGAGTGTATGATTTTTCTGCGTCTCTGCACAATCTGCACTTTGAATCATTCGACGATCTTTCAATGTTGACCTTGATTGCATTAGTTTGAATAGCTTGTGCTCTTGAGCAGCCAAATTGAAGCCTTTCAATTCCTTTTCTTTAATGTTCCAGTTGTAAGCCATTATCAGGTTTTATCTTTATCCACCTTCCCCTTGATCTTTTGTAGAAATTGATCATGTGGTACTTTTCCTTGCCAGCATTCTGTTCATGATTTTATTTCGATGTCCATGTCTCACTGTGTTTTTAAACTTGGTCAATGCTTTTTCTTGGCTGTCTTTTACATAATCAGCCAATATATACTTTCTTCTTCAAAACAGTTTGTTAGACTTGATCCATTTGTGCAAGTCTGATATAATTAATCAATATCAATATGGGGATATAGACATGGGTTTTCTTCTTCTTCTTTTGATCCAAACTGTCCAGTTCTGCTTGTGTCCAATTAATAATTCCAGCAGTTTATCGTATTATATCACAGATAAAGTTCATATATTGATGGCTTCAATGATGTTTCCACCATTCATTTTTGTCCTTAGCAGTTTTCTCATTCACTGGGTGTATTCTTTACTAATTGAATTTTTAAACTTTTCAATGTTTGATGTTATTGAACTGTCAGTTATTGAAATGCCAGTTTTTTATTTTATTTTTATTTATTTATATCCTGCCATTATTACTGTTGTTGTTGTTGAGAACTCAGGGTGGTGAACACACACATTGCTCCTTCCTCCTTCTATTTTCTCCACAACAACAAACTTGTGAGGTGAGTTGGGCTGAGACAGAATGACTGGCCAAAGATTACCCAGCCAGCTTTCATGCTTAAGGTGGGACTAGAACTCACAGTCTCCTCATTTCTAGACTGGTGCCTTAACCACTAGGCAAACTGGCTGTCAAATATACTTGTATATATACTCATATATATAAAATACTTATAGTCTTCATTCTGGCAGTTCACAATGGTTTGGCCATTTGCCTTTCAATTCCATTACTATTCATGATTTTACTTTGCTTTACTGCCATAGTAGCATATTTCTCTAGACCAAATTCCATTACTATATCTGTGCTAAAAATTCTTATGATAGTTGTCCATGATTAGATTTAAATTTCTGATGTTCTATAAAGCTTTGGAACATTCATATAAAGCATATATGGAGATTTTATTAGCATATTTTGCTGTTTGATACCAAGATTTGTTTTCTTCAAAATCACTGAAAGTGGGATCACAGCAATGGCAAATAATAAGGGTGATAATGAATTGCTATGAAATATGCCACTCCTAATGTTAACAAGTCCATATTTTTCATACCAAACATCAATTCTGTCTTCATTATTTTTTCTATAAATACTTTTTATTGACACCAGCTGTTTCCAAACATTTGATGATCCAACTATATTGTAATGAATCAAGTGCCTTTTTGTAATCAATCCATATCACATGTTAATTAGTTTTTTAGTTTTTGCAATTCTGCAAAACCATTTTATAAATTAGAAACTGATTTTTGTGCCTCTACTGTATTTGTACTTTTATTTCCTTTCTGTTTTATTGATCTCCTAAATAACATTGGTTGTTGTCTGTAATTATATCAGTGAGTAATTTAAAGTATTAAATTATGCATGGATGGTCAACAGATTCACAGTCTGATGGAAAATTAATCATTCAATTTCCTTCCTTCCTTCCTGCTTTTTTTCTCATTTCAGGTACAAAAGAAATTGTGGCTGACGTTGATGATGATGGAGTAATTTCACTGAATTTTGACTGTGATCAGGGGACACCAGACTCTGAATTTATTTGGTCCAAGAATTATGAACCAATTGATGATGATTCTCGATTAGCCATTGACACCAAAGGTGGAAAGTAAGAATTACTATAAAGGTTTATTTTATACTTGTATGTTATGTGTTATTTTATTTGTAAATTTAATTCATGTAAGGGGATTTTAACTGTCATACAAAGAAAGTTTCTCCTCATCTCCTTTTCCCTGCATTATAAGACCCTAACCTTCAGGAGAATTGAGATGTGTGCTGAGAAAAAAAGAAATAAATCTGCCAGCTTTGCACATTCTGATTCAAAATATAAGATACAATTCAATACACTGGTAGAATGATTGTTCTAAATCTGTATTTCGTTCGAAGGATTCCTCTCAGATGAAAATCTAATGGATTCCGTCCATACTATGGCTATTTGTTTTTCTCTTTGTGGCTTATACTAGATTTGGCTGGATCAGTGAGAAAAGACATCCACAGATCTGCCATATAGCCTCTTATTATGCTTGCTATCTCTGGTTATCAGTATGTTTTTTTAACATTACTTACATGAGGCTAGCTTTCAATTATTTGCTCTGTTCATTTGAAAAATAGACTGTAATGCCTGAGTTTGCAGTTCCTCAGCACATGCCTATTAAACACAGCAATATTCTCCAGACTGATGCTTTCCAAGTATTCCAAGTTTTAACTCTTCTAATTGTCAGGATGGGCCATGCTGGTGGATAATTTGTGATTTGAAATCCAACATAACAACACAGCACAAAGTTAGGAAAGATAAACTATAGTAAATGTAAGTGGAGTTTCTTTTATATTTTTTGAAACCCCTATCTCTTTTTTCACCAGTTCGTTTTTTTTTTGTCTTAAAGGTCAAAAGCAATATTTAAAGATCTCAATGAAGAAGATTTAGGTATATATTCCTGTGCTGTAACTGACACAGACGGTGTCTCATCAAGCTATACAATAGATGAAGAAGGTGAGAACCAAAGTGCTTTTTCTACATGTCAGTCTTGATCTTTGTCTCTGATAATAAATACAAATCAAGATACATTTCAAAATAAGCATGAGACTATGAACAATCATAAAAATAAAATGTGGGAATATTTATATATTTATATTCTGCCTGTGTTATTTTTATAAATATTTCAAGGTAGACAGCATACTTAATACCCCTTCATCCTCTTATTTCCCATACAACAAGAAGCCTGTGAGGTAGGTTGGGCTGTGAGAGAGTGACTGGCCCCAATGACCTAGTCAACTTTCATACCTAAGGTGGGTCTCCTGATTTGTAGCCTGGTGTTGTAACCACTAGATCAAACTCTCTCTCCCACACTCTCTCAATCTATCATCCATCCATCCATCCAATATTATATTACCATTAAAAATAACTGGAAGTCTCAATTTTGTTCTACTTTATTACTCAATGTGTGTCTGTGTGTCTGTCTGTCTGTCTGTCTGTCTGTCTGTCTGTCTGTCTGTCTGTCTGTCTGTCTGTCTCTATCTATCTATCTAT
>JANHFT010001052.1:218380-234201 GCA_032467955.1 Pseudoxenodon macrops | reverse complement strand
GGCATCCAAAAGGAATAAACAAGGGAAAGGGAGAAACTCCCATTGGTGCAGCCCAAGCGGGAGGATTAAAACAAAACAAAAAAACGGGCGAGCTATAATTGGCACCACCGAGAGACCTGGTGTGGGATGATTCACAGGGCTGCAATTCTGAGATCCTGCCATAAACCCTTTTCAGGAACGGGCAAATTTTGTTTTGTATGCAAAGGGGAAGCAAAGGGATGGTGAAAGATGGTCCGGGGGAGGGGGGAGCATCCTCTCTGAGTGACTGGGGGCAAGAAAACCCTATTTTCCCCACAACTAAATGGCACCATTGGCCTCTTTCTGAGGGACGGTACAATACATGAGACAGCATGGGACTTATTTATTTATTTATTTACATTGCAGTTTTGCAAAGGGACTGTTATTACAGGCAATTATTTCACATTTCCCCTGAAGTAATCGTAATTTTGCCTATCCATATACGGTACATTCAAGGAAAAAGTGAAAACTTGTGTGGCTTTTGAATGCTCTACTTGCTGGTCAAATGGGCTGACAAAAGTGGCTGGCAGATGATTGCGGAAACCACGTTTGAGACAGCAGCTGCTTTCAAGGTGACCATAACCTGGGCCTGCTTATTCAGGCCTGAAGCTGTGACTGAGATTTTGCACAACAGCAGACAGTTGTGGGTGCCTCTTAGGCAGACGGGAGGCTTCCCACAACTGGAGTTAGAAACAGCAGTTCTGCAGTCCCTGAGTCTTTACTCTTGATCACCTTCCTGGGTCCACTCAGTCAGGAGTGTGGCTGTTGGTGTGTCTGAAGGCTGCCCTCAGTTCACCACAGTGCTTATTAGTTTAATGAAATGGAGATGGCTAAATTAACCTCTCTGATTAGAGAAAGAACAATACCTGCATTTATGACTGATCGGAAACCCCTATAGGCTTTGTTTTGCATAAAATAGGGAGGGGGGAAATGCACTTATGATGTGCGGTTTTGACCGGATAATAAGAAAAAGTGAGCTTTTTTTGGGTAATCATCGATAATGTTGCAATTGTACTTATATTTGCTGGAAAGGAAATTGGACACTTCTATTTCTTTTTAGTCTTTTAGTACTATTTTTTTCTTCTTTATTGTTTTTACTCTCTATTAGTTGGTTTTATGATCTCCGTAAAACTTTATAAAAAATATATATTTAAAAAAATAATAAAATGTAGATGTCCAAACTTTTGAACAGCATCAGAAGATGCTGCAGTTCAGTCAAGGAATCTTTTCCTAAAATACAAAAAGCCATGATATCTTGTAAAAGCAGGGTACCCACTTTGGGAAAGCTTACTCAAGGCTCCCTAACCTTGGCGGTATCATTAAGGCAAGCCAGTAAGAGTTGGTGCTTACAAGCTTGGTTACTCTTTTCCCTGTTCAGCCTTTCTTCCTTTCATATCATGTCTATTAGACTGACTGTAAGCCTCTGGGCGGGAACTATAGACTTATAGACTTTTCAATCTATAACGTCTCTCTGAAGTCAGACTCAGTTTCTAGAGATTTCATGTCCGTGTCCATGCAGCTTTCTTGACACATACAAAGTGGTTTGCCGTTCTCGCAGGATGTTTTTTAGCCTTCTCAGTCTCTCAGTCTCCTCTCTTGGTGCTTCCTGATGGTCTCCCCTCCCAAGTATCAACCCAGTTTGATCCTGCTTGCTTTTTGCCAAGATCAGATAGGGTGCTACTACCAAGTATGAATTTTAATCTGTATTCTGCACATAGCACTTTATAAATAATTACCATAATAAATACCAAAGAAGAGTGGTTTAGTTTGGATATCAGGAGATGGGCCTTAATAATTCAGCGCAATCAATGGGTTGACCTGCTCCTCTCAGTCCCCCCAACAAATTGATTTTATAAGGTTGTTGCAAGGCACTGAGATCATTTCCTTATTTTTTCAAGAGATGGCTCTTTTGAAGGCGAAGCGGTAGAAGAAACCAGCAACAAGAGGAGACGGTGGAAAGATGGAATGCACAGGAGTGGGTGGAGCAAAAGGGTTGGGCAGCAGAAAGTATTCAAGACACAACAAAGAAAATGTGGCCGGTGTATTGCTTAACTTGGCACAATCTTGACCCAGTCTAGACTCTCCCTTCTCCCCACACGCACACTTATCCACATTCCACCTTGGAAAGAGATAATCACACATCTATTTTTCTGGGCCTGATCCAACGAAAGGCTCCCCGTGCACCAAAAGATACTTTCAGCCAGCAGACCGTTTCATGCAGCTTTTCCACTAGCTGAGCAAAAGAGGGGAAAAAATCTCAGGTTTCCCCTCCTACCGTAGATTCCTGAAATCACCACAATAAGGGGAAATAGCTGGAGCCTGCCAAGGAAGAGAGAAATTGGGAGAAGGATCCGTGGTTTATTTTCCACCAGCAAGAAGAGTTCCAAATATCTGCTTGGGTTGACTTCTGGCAAAATAAAGATGCAGAATCTTCTAGGCCAGTAATTGCCTTGAACTAAAAACACCAAAAAGAAGAAAAATTACTGGAGAGGTCAATTCTGACAGGCTTTCCTTATACCCGTAGTTGCCCATTGCAATTTCCCTTAGGCTGGATGGCCAACCTGTGTCAGGTCTGTAGTTCTTTGACCAGGTGATCCCTCACCTGTTTTTTGAAAATTCCACTGGGCCGAGATAATGAACATTGTCTAGGCTGAGCTCTCAGAAAGCCAGTACTGAATGGCCAATGCTATCACACTTGGAGGTTGACTATTCTAACGCTGTATCAACAAGCAGGCCTGTCAAACTGGCGGCCCACGGGCCGGATGCATCACACACAGGCCACACCCACCCCAGCTCCGCGAAGGCAAAAAACCATTGCGATACGTCACGTGACGCGATCGAGTTTGACACCCGTGATCAACAGCATAAAAAGAGCTAGGAGGTCTGGAGACTAAATTGTATGATAATTGGCTAAGGAAACTAGATATGTTTAGTCTAATGAGGAAAAAAAGACTTAGTGGAGGCATGACAGCAATCTTCCACTACTTGAAGGGCTGTCACAGAGAAGAGGGCTCTGATTTATTCTCCATAGCACCTGAGGGCAGGAGAAGAAACAATGGCTGGAAGCTCATCGGAAGGAGATTAGATGTGAAAATAAGGAGAAATTTCCTGACAATGAGAACGATTAATTAATGGAAGTAGCTTGCCTCCCACAGTTGTGAGTGCTCCATCACTGGAGGTTTTCAATAAAAGATTGCACAACCGTTTGTGCAGGATGGCATAAGAATCCCTGCCTTAGGCGGAGGGTTGGACTAGAGAACCTCCAAGGTCTCTTCCATCCCTATGATTCTAGGTCTGGAAAGTCACAAAAGACCTTTTTCTACTTCACATATTACTTTTCTGTTATTAAAATTTGTTTCATGTTGTAGAACAAATGTTCAATTACACGAAATCCAAGACTTACAAAGCTGACCATCTTACGAATACAAGGTTAAAGCCTGCAGGATCACAACAATTTAGGAATAATTTAAAAGTACAATCACAGAATTTAAAAGCACACTGATTAAAAATAAGAAGGCTTAGTCAACTTTGAAGTCTAATAATGCAGCACTCCAAGGATTACTCTTAGTCGCGTATATGTAAATGAACATGCAGCCCATAGTAATAAATCGTGCAATAAGACAGTTGGTCTTGCACAAATCACTCACTCTCTCTGCTAAAAATAAGATAAATGCTTATGCTGAGAATGAGATGCTAGAGAAATTGCAGCACATCTTAGCTACATGAATACATTCTGAAGCATTACCGCTACTGTGCACAAATAGTCCCTGTAGGAATTTAACCATCAAGAAATGAATTTAGATTTTGGCCACATGATAGAAATTGGTAGACCTTTTCCTTATTGAAAGTCACATATATGCAAAAACAATCTATTTTGAGTTTCATGGGGAAACAGACCCAGGTAGTCAGGCCTTCTTCAGGGCTAACATTCTTGTTCCAATCGTCACTTTTTAAAAAATGTCTAATCTTTAGGGTAGATGCAGAAACTCAAGGATGGTATGAATATGGAGTAGAGTGGAAGTGGGATCAGGCTAGTGGATCTGCAGCGTCCACCAATTTCATTTATCGTGTAGGACCTTGTTTAACATCAGCTTTAAGATACTCTTTATATATAAAGAGTTGATGTTATAAAGAATGCAGGAAAAAGCAACAAAAATGATTAGGGGGCTGGAGGCTAAAACATACGAAGAACCGTTACAGGAATTGGTATGTCTATTCCAATGAAAAGAAGGATTAGAGGAGACATGATAGGAGTGTTCCAATATTTGAGGGGCTCCTACAAAGATGAGGGGGTCAAATTATTCCACAAAGCACCACAAGACAAGATGAGAAACAATGGATGGAAACTAACCAAGGAGAGAAGCAACCTAGAACTAAGGAGAAATTTCCTAATGTTGAGAACAATTAACCAATGGAGCATCTCGCCTTCGGAAGTTCTGTGTGCTTCATTACTGGAAGCTTTCAAAAAGAAACAGGACAATCATTTATCTGAATTGGTATAGGGTCTCCTGCTTGAGCAGGGGGTTGGACTAAATGACCTCCAAGGTCCCTTCCAACCCTATTATTCTATGCTCCAAAATCCTTGACTTTTGAGCTTTAGATTGGAAGGTTTTTGGGAGATATTGATGGTGGGCGAGTGTTGACCCAGGTGGCACCTTTATTTTCCCAATTAAAATATGGGAACCTAGGTGTGTGCGATATGGGCCAACTTATCTTGTTAGATTTTTACTTCTATCCCCATTCCTTGCTATCTTAATAAGAACCAGGTGATTAGTAGATGGGTTGTGGTGTGTATAGATTGGAGGCAGCTACAAAGATAATGGAGAGGCTGGCTAGCTGGTACTGCTGACTAAGGGGATGTTGAGTGCTCATAAGGAGTATCCCTGAACATAGCACCAGCTGATATGTCTGGAAGTTCAAGGTTGGACAGCCCACCCCCACCCACCCCCAAAAAACCTGAGGCTGGAAGAGAAACAGATGGGGTTGGGGGAGGTTGGAATTAATGGGGAGAAGAGGATAAAAAAACTATAGTAATGGTGCAACCATTATCATTTCATCAAACTTTTTAAAAAAGCTTTCAACTAGAGTTTGTATGTTACCAAGCAGCCTTTATTCAGATGCCAGCCACATCTGTCAGCTACATTTGCAAAAAAAAGAAGAAGTTTTAAATGGATTGGCAGACCACGGATATTTGGAATATTGTTTTTGCTGTAATATTTGAAAAATTACACAGTTAAGGAATATATTTGTGAGAAATGACTTGAAACTGAACTAAATCCATATTAGTAACTGAGGCTTGATGAAGGTTGCAATTGGACGCTAGAGGGAGCTAAAGGGCCAGGCAGAAAAGAGCTAAAATGGCTAAACTAGCTACAATATACCTTTTTCATATCTTAAAGAGTTTTTTTTACATGGATTGAAGTATTAATAATTAGTATCTCAGAAAGGATACATATTTCAATGGATCAACTTTTAGAATATAATGAGAAAATAAATAAATAAAAAACTTTAACCTGACATAAACCTTATAAAGCTTGAAGGCATGGAAGACAATAAAATTGAGATTACTAAAATGAGATTACAAAAGCCAAATCATTTCTGGACATGAGAAGGCTGCAACAAGAAATAATGGGTGATGCCTCTGTGGGATTTACAAAGAAAGGTGGTGAAAACTCTAAAGGCTTCTTTAAATACCAGAAAGTGATGAAAAATGAAATCCTGTGATGCCATATGAATGATTTAAAGGTCAAGATTCTGTAGAGCAAGAAGCGATACTGTATAGTTGGTCTATTTGACCAGGGATACACAATTTGTTTGATATTCCCGGACCTACTCCTAATGAACATTTTGCTGAACTAGGATTGAAAAGATAATTTTTGGACTGCTTATACAGTAAATAAAAATTAAGCTATGTGGAGAAGAGTTTTTCTATTTGTAGCTTTAAAAAGGAGTGAAAAAGTATATTAGCATAGGCTGAGTGTGGTAGAGTTTGGAAGTCACTTCTTCTTTATTATTTTTCCTTCTTTCCGCACTTATTTCTTTTAATTTGTATTGGTTTTTTATTATTTAAAGGCCTCATTTCCCCCCCAAAAAAGGTACATCTTTCTGCTGTGAACGTATTCAGCCCACCTTTAAAACTCATTGGTCAGTTCTCTCCTTCATCCTTTCTAAATGTCCTTCCACACAGCAAATTGTCATTATCGTTCTGAATGGCAGTGTTTTGGAATGAAGACTAGGGGCCAAGTGTGACTCAAAATCAAGCCATGTTATGTTCCCCATTGTGTAAGCCAGGGGTCCCCAACCCCCAGTCTGTGGACCAGTACCGGGCCCGGCATGCCAGAAACTGGGCTGTGGAAACAAGCAAAACTCCCATCTGTGGGATGCAGGCAGTACATGAAATGTGTTGGTCTGAGGAAAAACTTCTCACCATGGAATTGTCCCTAGTGCCCAAAAGGTTGGGGGAGGGGCTCTGGTGTAAGCAACCAGAGCAAAGCAGAGCCACACTTGGGGGTTCCAGGTACTCTATTGGAAGGCTACATACCTGTCAAAGGGGGTATCTGACACCCAAATGGCCTCTCTGTATTATTAAGTAGCTTGATTTGTGGAGGATGAAAGAGCAATCCTATCTATGTTGTAAGAGCAATCCTATCTATGTATTGTTGCCATGAGCCGGTTGAGAAAGTAACTGCCCAAAGCTTTTTCCCAATATTTCTGGCAATGGCTGCCATTCTATCAATGTCAGTTCATATTTTTCTTACTGTTACCCATATTCTCTGCTCAGTTTTGTATTGTCTCTCATTGACTTTGGGGGGAAATTGATTTATTCACTTACAAGTTACACAAAGTGCTGGGTGCTTTCAGCAGAAGTGCAGACAAATAATGCATTCTCAGTTATAACTCTTTGCAAACTTACATGGGATTTAACTCCATTAAATTCAACCTGGATTAGTCCTAGATAAATGTGATTAGGAATTGGCGGCTTTCCTCATGTTAAAAACTACCAATCTCATATTGTTGTGTGACCTTCAAGGAGAAAAAAAATGTAACAAGGGAACAACAGAAAACAGTAAACTAATGTTTCCAAAGCCATATTTTGGCTTTGATTTGGAAAAAACTACTCAGATGTCCAATTTCCTGTTTACATTTCAAAACAGCCTTATCAAACCAGCTGGATGGAAGAACCAATCATAGATCTGTCCATTTCATTTACTGGAGAAATCGTTAGTCATAAATTCATAAGCCTTGCAGGACTACCTGCTTGACATATTTAATGAAAAGTATAGATGATGTTTCCTGTTTCTATTTTTAGATCACAGATGGCATCCTCTTCTGAACATTGCATCAGCGTCGTCCCCTGTTCATAAACCTTTTAATTCAGGAGGCCACCCTCAAAAACATATTTCTTAAGATTTTGTTACGACCACGTCATTTGTCCAGCAGTTTTCTCCCATGGTAAAAAATATTTTATTAGTAAACACATGCAGGGTGTAAGATGAACGGGATATTGTAATAAAAATACATATCATATAAACATAACTTTCATTAAAATTTAACTTCCCAATTTAGAACCCTAGCCAGTAGCTTGTGGAAGTTGAAGTCTAACATCTGGAGGACATCAGGTTAAGGAGGGAAAGGCCAAGGCAGTTCTAAGCTTGCCTACTTCTTGGTGCACAATGGTTATTATCAGGTTCTTGAGCACCATAGTGCAAGTACATCCTGGCTCCAAAAAAGGGCTGTCCAATGCCTCCTCTGAAATCAGCAGTAAATGGCCAAGTCCAGTATCCAACAAAATCCACCATCTTTCATGATCTGGTTGTAACAGTTTATCAAGCCATGGGTGGTCCAAATAGATCCATAGTTTCCACCACCAAGGAGAGATGCTCCAAGAAGGAGTTAATGGAAACACGCAGGATCCTAGCTTCCTCTGCTCTCCATTGCCTAGAAATAATAGTAACAAAAATAATGAATGGCACACTGTTAAATGCACAAGACTGGTCTCACATCGACACTGTACTTTCTACAATACCACATATTAAGATTGATTGTCTGAATGGGCAGGCCTTACTGATTTCCTTTACTTTTTTTCACTTATAATTCACCTTCCTCTAGGAATTCAAGGTGACATATGTAATATTCTCTCTCAATTTTTATTCTCCCAACAACGCTATAAAATAAGAAAAGCTGATCGAGAGCAACCTAGGCTCAGAGAGATTTATGGCTGATCAAGAATATGAACTCTGGTCTTTCCAGTCCCAAATTCCACTACTTTAAACCTTACAGCATGCTGGGTCTTTCATCAAACTAGACCTGACCACCAACTCTGTTGCTTTCAAGTCTCCAAGGATGATGTCCAGTTAATGAAAGCAAGTTCTGTCAACCCAAGTGAGATAATGGCAAACTCAACATCACACATGAAATTGCACTAGCAAGCAGAAGCCAGCAGACGCCTCCTTCTGGTTCCTCTAAGACTGTTTCTCTTGATAGATCATGCCCCCTGCCTCTTCTAGGGTTTATGCTATAGATGGAGGCTTATGAGCCGCACTCACACATGTAAAATGTTGTCTGTCACATTCAGTTTTTTGGTGATCCCTCCTTTGCGAGGCTCAGGATCTGGGGCCAGGGAACCCAAGGCAATCTTGGCCAATGTTGACGATGGAAAAGGAATTTTCAGTTCACTGATATTGAGATAATCATAAGGAACGTAAAATATAGAAAAAGAGTATAGGGCAACTCCCCACTTCCTCACACTATCTTCTCAGGTCATACATTCTCCCTATCTTTACAAAGGAAATATATTAATCTGTTTAATCCATGGTTTTCAAGCTCAGTTCAAGAGATAAGACTTAGGCCTCTTCACAGCTTGTGATCTCAGTATCCACCACTTCACCAGGTCTTTCATCCTGAACCTCAGGAGGTGGATACCAGAGACAGGACTTGTTTAATTATAGCTTTCTGTCTGTATCATTTCCTTGGGGGAAATTCACCTGGCGCCAACATGATTTCCTTTCTCTTGTTTTTCTTCCCCTACACCTGAATTTATCAGAATCTTTTAATTATTGCTATCTTAATGCCCTCATATGTTGGGGAATAGTTTTTAGCTTATTTTTAACTTTTTTATTATTTTATTTTTAACATTGCATCCATTTCTTCTGTTGTGTTTTAAATTTTTATATTATATTATTAAGCTATACGTGTTAGTAAATAAATGTTATCTTTGTACTACATAGACAAATAAGTATTTAGAACTTCTAATACTTAATATGTGCTTAATAATGCCCATTTTGATAGCCGAGTTTATAAAAACTAAGCATATTTGGACTAGTTAGTATGAGGATTGGCAAATATCTGAAGACAAGTGTGGGAAGATTTTAAAAAAAAACCGAAATATTGTAAAATAAGGTAAGAGAAACTATTTTCATATTATGGCCAAGGAAATTACATATCTATGTAGTCATCAGGAACTGAAGTTGACTCAAGGGAGCTGTTTGTTTTTTTTTAATGCATGGAAAAGACCAAAAGGCAAACCCCAGGACACTAGGGGCCCTCTTGTTTGACCTCAGCTCCACTTATTGCTTTTAAAAAGTTGCAGGGTTGATTTAAACTGTAAGATATTATTAAATATTTACATTAGGGTCCCCAATCTTTTATGTGGGACGTTGCTCCGCCCATAGCTTCGGAAAGCCTCATGAATAGCCGCCCTAGACGTTTATCTCTCTTCCCGCCAAACTTTTTAAAATTGCAATCTAGGTTTTATTTTTATTTTAAAGTTGCTGTTTCAGCACAGATCTCTACAGCAAACACGCGGGGAATTGGACACACCATAATTACACGCTTTTGACCCCCCCATCGCCCTTGCCTTTCCCGCCTCTTATTTCCTCGCAAGCAATAGTTTCTAGCCACGCTCGCCCGAGAAGGGATGGCATCGGCAGGCTTATGAGAACGAAGGGATGGTCCCCGCTGAATAAAGGAAGCTTTCCCTAAGCGCTACTGTCTTGGGGAGGAAAGGGGGAATGGACCCCGGTGCCCCGGTCCTCCGATCCACCCCCACCGCCCTCCTCCTTTCACGGCTGCATCCCGCTCTCGCCCGCCCAGCCCAGCCCAGCCTCGAGTCGGCTCTTTCTCACGATCCCATGTCCCTTTTCTGGATACAAGGCAAGGCCGGACCCCGGAACAGCCATGCCTCAGCGACGCTCCTCCCAGCCACGTGGGGGGAAAGGGAAAGGCTCCGGAGATGCCGGCTGTCAGGGGCGGAGAGAGAAAGATTTTTTGTTTTTTTTGGTACCGCTTTAATTCATATTTAATTCATATTTATTATATCCAGGTTATCATAGTGAAATAACATCCGTTTTTCACCCGCTCATTAGCGGAGCGTATGTTCGTGTGTGGAGACTTAGAAGATCTTTTAAAATATAAAAGCAATAAAATGTTACTTTTAGGCTCATTTGGGGGGGAAAACGTTCTACTTTAATATTTACAAAAGGCTACATGTAAATTAAAATATAGAGATTAGATTTTTTTTAAAATAGGCAGGTTAAGAAAAAGAGAGCCAGAAAGGTGCAGTGGTAAAGATGCTGGCCTAGAAACAAAGAGTTCTAGTTTTGCCTTTGGGATGAAAGCCAGAGATCATTCCTATCTTTCAACCCAGCCCACCTCACAAGGTTATTGTGGAGAAAATAGGAGGCAGGCATATCAGGTAAGTTTGCTGCCTTGAGTTATATAAAGGTGGAATTTTAAAAACTCTAATAATAATAAAAATACTAGAAACAGCAGTCCAAAATATTAGCTGCTTTCTGAAATGCTAACACCATACACAACACCATTGGTTTCAACAGTTCTTCTCTGCCATGTCTAACTCAGCTAAATCTTTTCAGTAGTTTTGGACAACAAACCAATCTCTTCCATGTAGGACCTATTTTTATTTATTTAGATTAATTATAGCCATCAATGTGACAACTGGGACTCTGGACAGCAAACAAAGATCAAACAGCATCAACAATGGCATGTAACCCCTGGCACACAAGATAAAAACGGTAAACCACAAATCATAAAACCCTTCCCTCCACATTTCTTAAGGCTATAATCCGGAAGACAGAATTTCTCTCATGTTTTGCATTTTGTTACTAGTCCATCAAGTCACCTTGACTCCCAGTGACCACAAAAACAAATGTCTGCAGTTTTCTTGCCAAGGTTTCAGAAGTGGTTTGTCCTTGGCTGCTTCCTAGGGTTGAGAGAGTGACCAGCCCAAGGTCACTCAGATATTTAACTATTGTAACACCAATATTTAACTATTTAACACCACTGACAATGCTACTACCCTACAAAAAGACCTTGACTATATGTCAGAATGGTCAAACAACTGGCAACTCCAAATCTCAACCAACAAATGCTCTGTCTTACACATTGGCAAAAAAAATAAATCAGAGTACAAAATACAAGCTGGGCAGATATGAACTAGTAGACGACCCTCACTCTGTCAAGGACCTTGAAGTACTCATCTCAAACAATATAAGTGCCAGAGGTCACTGTAACAGCATTGCCAAAAAAGCATTAAGAGTTGTAAACCTAATCTTGCATAGCTTCTTCTCTGGTGACATTGAACTGCTAACTAAGGCATACAAAACTTTTGCTAGACCAATTTTTGAATACAGCTTGTCTGTCTTGAACCCGCACCACATATCGGACATTAACACAATCGAACAAGTCCACAGATATTTCACGAGAAGAGTTGCTGGAAACAAAATACCTTGATGAAAATAAATAAAAATCAACCAGCCTCAAAAATACTTCTTTTAAATCAAAATTTATACTATTTACTTCAAACCTTTCTTCCACTGTATAAACCTATTTGCTATCTAACAGCGACTAGTTGTTTTACACTAATCTGCATCACGTTTTCCCAATACATATTCTATTTTAAATATTTTGCATTGATTTCAGGTAGGATAAATATGAGTTTTGAGCAGAGCAAACTTGCTATCCATCCATTTCATATAGACAAGTTCAGGAAGAAAATGGAAATGTTCTACCATTCAGACATTCACATTAATTCTAGCAAGCAAAGGTCTGAGACAGCAACATGCAATATAATGTGGTCCTATATCTCTTGTAGCTGTTTAAATACCTGTTGAGACTGAACATGTGAATAGGTTCTGAAACCTTTGAAGATCCTTAACTTCAATCCTACAGCTGATCAAGATATTGTATTTTATTCTTTGCCTTTTCGAATAGCAGAGCAAGAATGATTTATAACAGGAGCATGGAGTAGTTTCATTTTATTTTGACACTGTTAGTATAGATAAAACTGGTGAAATATTTCTCCGTTGATGCTTCTGTGCAAATACCTTTCACAGTATCAGCATGTAATTCTTTGGTTAGAACCTTTGAAAAGTATTTCATAGACATAGGCTTGTAACAGAAATACTTAAACAGAAATAGAGTTTTTAAAACATCATACAATATTCAGGCTTCTTGCTCAAGTCTCAGAGATTCCAGACTCTAGAAATTTATATTCAGGAATTAACTGGATTTTTTTTTAAATTGAAAAACAATGATGAAACTGTTTCTCGATGTAGATCTCACTGCTGGTCATAGATGTGTCCCTTTGTATCCTCAATTTCCCCAAAGAACAAGATCATGTTTAATTTGGCACTTAGCACAGCAAATAACAATGTCAAGCTGACCTTGGGAAAGCTAAACAAGATCAGACCTGATCAGTTATTGGATGGGAGGCCACCAAGTAATTGTAGCCCATAAAGTATCTTTATCATTTTTAATTTTGTTTTCATCCTAAAATGAAACTCTTTACATTTGTGAAAAGTTAATGGAGTTCAGAAGTAATGCGAGGGATCCAAGTTCAAAGGCAATTTCATCTCTGGTGATGAAAATGAGACTTCAAAGGTAACTATTTTATAAAGGGAAAAGTGCTACAAGATTAATAATAATATCAGTGAAAGTTATCCGAATAAGGCTTATTTGAGAAGTGCACAGGGCACTGAAAAGTATCTTCTCACAAATCCATACTGCATTTAGGTCAATTTGCTCTCATCCATCACAAGCCTGTTCATATTCCATCCATCATAATCGAGTTGCAGTGTGAACAAAGTTTTCTTGGTGAAATAATCAATGAGCCATTGATGAAACTTGACAAAAGTCATTTTTGGCTCACATCCTGGCCATGCAGAGTGAGTTGACTTTGTGTGACAATTAATCCTATATCACATTCCCTACCAGATCAGATACCAATTCCTGGATGGAGTGATGTCATTCATGTTGTAACGGATTTACCACTCATATTCTGTCTTACACGGCTCAGCTCTTGCAGCTGCTAAGAAGGGGTTCCTGCAGTTAAGGATTATGGAAGGAGGGATTCATGATTATGTTAGTGGATGTAGGAAATGGCCAGGATGAGTCAGAGGGAGGAACCAAATCAGTGATGGGATTCAATTTTTTTTACTACCAGTTCTGTGGGTGTGGCTTGGTGAGCGTGGTTTGGCGGGTGTGGCTTGGTGGGTGTGGCTTGGTGGGCATGGCAGGGGAAGGGTACTGCAAAATCCCCATTCCCTCCCCTCTCCTGGAGTGAAAGATACAGGGGTGGGGTGTAAATTGTTTTGCTGCCGCTTTGCTCATGGTCGCGCCTCATGCATGGGCTCGCACAGCAGTCAAAAAATAGCTTCTGCGCATGCACAGAAGCAAAATTCAAAATGGCGCCGCCCATGGGGACACCGAAGGAACCGGCTCCGTGACATCATCGCCAAGTTATTAAAGGTTCTATAGAACTGAATAGGACTGGTAGGACCCCATCTCAGGAAAGATACTGTAAAATCTACATTCCATCCCCACCTCACCAACATGCTTTCCAGCTCCATTCTTCTGTGCAGAGCAACAAAAGAAGACCCAGCCAATCAGCTAGAACTTGTGAGGCAGCGAATAGATGGGGGTGGGGCCAGTCAGAGGTGGTATTTACTGGTTCTCCGAACTACTCAAAATTTCCGCTACTGGTTCTCTAGAACTGGTCAGAACCTGCTGAATACCACCTCTGGGTCATAAGTCATGAGTCATCCATAAGAGATCTAACTCCAGCCCACTTTGAATTCCTTCCTGACTTACCAGAAGTATCCAGAATTGTAGTTTGTTCAAGCCCCAGGCTGTAGATAGCACTTTTTAATTGAGTTTGACTCTCAGTGTCTTCATAGAAAACTCCATTTAGATTTCTTGCCAAGAATACAAAAGTAGTTTGTGCTGGCTGTTTCTAACATCCTTTATTATTTTATCCAAGGCCCTTAATATTTCCTGGTTCTTATGCAGAGACTAATCAATTCAAAGTTTTCTGAGCTTTTAAAAAAAAAATCAGACAAAGTTAGTGAGGCACTGCCAACTAGCTTGCTTTATTGCATGTAATGAACTTTAAAAGATCCTATCCCCGCAATGTTTTTGAAAGTATACCAGTGCAAAATGGTATAGTGGAAACTGAGGCAATGAACCATTTGTGTATACCCAGTGACGAAAAATAAATAAAAATAAAATAAATGGAATACAAGTTTTAATCTGTAGCTTGTACTCATGAGATTACTTTCCAGTGAATCAATGAAGTTTCCTTCTAAATAAACAGACAGAAGATCTCTCTCCTAATGGATTTAACTGCTTAAACAGTGACATTTTTTAATCTAACTACATATGTTAGTCACCCTGAGAAAACATGTATTAAGGATTGATATTTATGTTATTTGTTTGTGATAAAGAATATTGTTTAGAATCTACTGAACTGCTCTGGAGCATTGAGAATGGAATTTAGAGAAATGTTAGAGATATACACTTTTTAAAAATTAAGCAAAATTAAGCAAAATTAAAGCAAAAATAAAACAAAAATAAAACAAAAATAAAACAAAAATCTTATTTTTATTATTACTTATTATGCTGTTTTGTAGATATTTAAATTTTTTATTTTCTACCCAAAACAGACTAGCTAAGCAGTTCTGGAATATCTTTTAGACAGTCAAAACATCTTTTGTGATTTATTCTTACAAACATCTTAGCAAAAAGTTCAGGAGGCTTTTTACTTAAGTGTGTATGCTTGCCGTTTTAATTAAGCTAATCAATTAATAAATAGGTTAATTGCACAACTCAGCAGAATAAATATTTCTTTTATATATAAAATTGGGTACAATATTTAGGCTAGCTGAAAAAGTGCATTTTTGGGAAGAAAAAGTAAGTCTTCAGTCTGGAAACATTTGATTTCCTGAAATATGTAACACAAGCTGAATACCCGTGCTCTGCTATGAAACTATGTGATTGGACTTGATAAATTGACAATTACAGCTTGAAAATTGATGAGTAGTTATGATCGGCCTCTCCTCTCCCCTTCACTCCTCAGACTTGCCCCACAGAAACCTCTACTCTCCCCTTCTCTCCCTTAGGCTTGCTCCATTGATCCTCTCCTATCCCCTTCTCTCAGGCTGGCCCCATTAATAGAATAGAATAGAATAGAATAGAATAGAATAGAATAGAATAGAATCCTTTTCTTCACTAGACTAGCCGTCCTAAATTTTCTCCTACTCCTACATGCCTAGATTTCAGACCTTGCCATCTTGAATAGCAAGTCTTTACATTTTATTCAGATAGAATAGAATAGAATAGAATAGAGTAGAATAGAATTCTTTATTGGCCAAGTGTGATTGGACACACAAAGAATTTGTCTGGTGCAGATGTTCTCAGTGTACATAAAAAGACAAGATATATTTGTCAAGAATCATAAGGTACAACACATAATGATAGTCATAGGGTACAAATAAGCAATCAGGAAACAA
>JANHFT010001052.1:207219-218280 GCA_032467955.1 Pseudoxenodon macrops | reverse complement strand
TATCCGAATATATCTCATGTATTCATAATCTTGTCTATACTTGTATCTGTTTTCTAATATATGCTTGATGAAATAAATTAAATTAAATTAAATAAATAAAAATCTATTTGGCAGGATTAGACTCACCGTCTCCTCAATTCTAATCTAGCATTTTAACCACTAGACCAAACAGGCTTTCGTTTTACATTTTTGTGTGGCATTTTAAACATGGCACACCGTAAACATCTTAAGTTTTCCCTAGACTGCTATCTTCTTCATGATCATGCTATCAATTGCTTGAGTTTTCTGTATCTGACAACTTGTCTGTTGAATATGCAAACGGATTCCTTTGGAAATAAAATACTGTACTGAAGGCAATTATGATAATTCAGTCCATGTTGGCCATGATTTCTATACCATTGTCAACTAGCCCCAGAAATGCTGGGATCATGTACTAAGAAATTAAACAGTAGATACGTCTGTGTGAACCAAGACAGGGTCGATGAATGAATGAGTGAGGGGAGATAAACAAGATACCAAATAGACTTGGGACCAACCTACATTTTTCAAACAATAGCTGTTGTAGTTTACATTTTCATGTTCCAAAATAAATCTGCCTTGATACCTAGGGATAAAGCAGAATATAAATGGAGTTTTATCTCTTGGCATCAATGTGTGTTATCTTTAACAGGAAAGCACCTTCAAAAGGCATTTGTCACTTCCCATTTTGAGATCTCTGACTCTGTAACTTGAATCTTTGCCATTAAAAAACGAAATAAAAAGCTTCCTGGCATTTTAGGAACTATGCCAAACCATTTCTCATCATCTGATTTTTCTAGCTATTTGGGATGATGACAGAATCAACCCTGCTTAATGCTGTGATTTGAGGCCAGGGATTCTAATGGATTCCCCACCCAAGCACAATGTTCTGAGCTATCAGTTTTCTGATTTTTGGTATCTGTTCACCTGTTCCCATAATTCAGGTAACAAGCAAGGATGTGTCAATCCCCTTCTGAGGAAATAGAATATATGAATAGGAAACGCTGGGAAAGTTTGCCTTTGAATCATTGTGAGGCATTGTGCAAGTTCCATTTGTGGTAACACAAATGATGGCCATTCACATATTCAAGTTATTCATAGATATTGCAGTTAAAAATCAGTTATTTCTTATTATGGAATGTATGATTAGAAAATATTAGCCCTGACAGGAAGTGATACAAACATTCTGTCTGCAGATCTACAGAATTCACATTTTCAAGTCCTTACTAGAAACACAAACATGTGTTTGTGTGAAAATAAATATGTACGTTCCCTGGACTTGATTTTGAAGTGACTTGAAAAAGTGACTATCTCACTGAGTGAGTGATTTGGCATCAAAGTAAAATTGCTAAAATCTGGACCATATTGGTATACAACCTGAATTTGCTGGATTTTTGCCTTTAATTTTTCTCTGTGAGCATATAAGCATTTAGGATACAATCAAGGTTCTTTTTGTGACACCCCCCCCAAAAGGCTGAGCCAAAATTACAGTTTCAAAGTTAGTTTAGAAAAATAGCTACCAAGGCTGCCCAAAATCCAGGAAAAGCTCCTACAGCTTGTGTAACTGAAGATGCAGCTGCTTATAATTATCCCATCCACTTACTTCACATTTCAACTCTTTTTAAGCCATTTATTTGATCCCAGGGCAAAATTGTCTCTGATTTCGTGAACCCAGTGCCCACAGGAACACAGTTTCTTGTACAACTATATCATGGTTCAATGAAAGGTCTGAACAAAAAGTGTAGGTTCCATTCCGAGTATTATTTTAAATGCTTCTACTTTTAATTGAGACATGAAACAAATGCTGCGCCTCCAAACATTTGCAGCCATGTTTTCCCTTCCTGCTGTGTAGGTGCACCAGAATCTGTGAGTTCTAGTCTTGCTTTAGCCATGCAAGCCAGCTGGGTGTCCTTGGACCAGTCATTCTCTCTCAGCCCAACTCACCTCTTAAGGTTATTGTTATAGGGCCGTGATGGCGAACTTATGGCATGTGTGTGAGGTGGCATGCAGCGCCTTCTCTGTGGGCATGTGAGCTGTTGCACCAGTTCAACTCTGCCACCGATGCATGGGGGCGGGGCACATGGTGGGGAGGCCACGCGCATGTGCAGGGGACAGGGCACATGTGCGGGGGCCATGCACGCGTTGCATTTTGGGGGTTCGGGCACACACGTGCACAATCTCACTCACACACACACACACACGCTTTGGGCAATCAGTCCGGAAAAGGTTAGCCATCACTCTTATAGGGAAAATATGAGGAGGGTATGTTTACTGACTTACGTTATATGTAAAAATAATAAAGGCAGGAATCAAATAAATAAATAACAACAGAGGTGGGTTCCTACCGGTTCGGACCGGTTCTACCGAATAGGTAGTAGGCCGCTGGTGACATCACGGAGCCGGTTCTGCTGCTCCATGCGCGCCGCCATCTTTTTTTTATTTTAGTTTTTGGGGGGGGAAATTATTTTATTTATTTTTTCTTCTGCGCATGCACAGAAGCCGAGTTTCCAGCACTGCGCATGCGTCGTCATCTTGTTTTTGGCTTTTTGTTTTTGAATTTTTCAGGGCTTTCTTTCTGCTGCGCATCCGTTTGCGCACAAGGTGCGTGCGAGGTGTGCCCACATGGTGCGGGAGGCAGCGAACCATCGGTGAGGTAAGTTAGAACCCACCCCTGAATAACAACCCATCAGCATAGATTTGATCTCAAAATGCAAAGTAACCACAGCACTGAGATGCTGCAGAGCAGGTTATTTTGTTCCAGCATGTAAACACTGAGAGTCGTATATTAAACTAACCATTCCCCAGGAAAGTTATCTGATAGCCCAGAGGCCAAAAACTGATCCCTTGAGGAAAGAGAGAGAGTGAGCACTCCAACTTTATTATGTCCATCACCTGCCTTCTACCCAGCCTCTAGCAAAGGACTTTTTATGGCATCCACCCAGTGAAATATCTCAAGTCCGGAAACTCGTGCAGCTTTCATAAATGTTTCCCTTTGCTGCTCACTCCTCAGCTGCTCACTCCTGTACCAAAAGCAAAACAATATGAATCGGGCTGTGCGTCTGAAGTGCATAAGGGAAAAACGTGGCTGTAATTAAACTGAAGCTGATTATCAGGGAGAAAGGTATTAAAGAGCCATCTGCTTGTATCTCATTCTCTGGGGAGTCACTTAGTGAACAGATACAACCTTGCTTCCTCTAGTTGCTATTTAATCAAACTATACCGTTTCCTTTAAAAAAAAAAACTCCAAGAACCAAAAAATAAACAGTAGAATCATGAAAAATTCCACACGTGGAAGGGTTAATAAACAGCACCAAGTTCCTAATACATCCTTTGCCATTGGTTATGCTAGCTGGGCTACTGGAAGCCAAAGTTCAAATATCTGGGTATATCAAGTTGTTGACCCTGTTCATACAACATTCTTCTTTTCCATATAGTTCTCCTGTATTTCAATGCTACCCTAACATTCTCATCCCGGATCCATTTCCCTCTCTGTCTCTGCATGCAAACACATGTACCACACATACCATGATATGCCCAAACAAATGAATATTTGGCTTAATGTAATAACCTGGTTCAGGCAATACCATCAATTGATTTATTTTTTCCCCCTTCCAATTGAGGTCTCTCCAAATGCTGAGTGGGAATTTTAAAAGTTTCAGACCCAATCCATTTAAAGGTCTAAAGAAAAGAAAAAAAGCTACACTGGTCTAGTTAGTATCAAACCTGAGACCATAATTAATACTATTATAATGCTACTACTTTCAACCCTGGTAACCTGAGGTGAAGACATTTTGCTGATTATTCTGAATTGTCATTGCCGCATAAGCTATATACTTTACTACATAGCTTATGCATGTGGATGTAATCCTGCAGTTGAAACATATATGATGAAGGAGATCTGGGAAAGTGCCTCCAGAGGTGGAATCCTAAGTGTTACTATTTCCCTTTACCTCACATACACAAATCAAGAGTTCTTACAACTCCTGAATTTCTTAATTTTTATACACACATGTGCACGCACACATAAGCACACATGTGCGCGCACACACAAGCACACATGTGCGCGCACACAACTGCAATACAGCACTTTCAGTCATTTCCTAATTTAGGCATTCATAGCATCTTATTTGGTGGAGGAAACACTGATCACATAATGGCATTACAAATTGCGGCAGGAAGAAGCAGCAGAGAATTTTCCACCTCCCAGCGCCATTGCTCTAATCAAAAGCAGAGCTCAGTTCCTGCTGTACAGTATTGATTTCAACTTGTGGTACTGAATATTGCTGAGATTACAGCATTGTGGAAAACACCCAGCTCTGGTTTTTTTTATTCCATTTCAAAAATGTGGCTCCGGATGACCAAAACTGAATTATTTCACCACCAGTAGGAAAATGTATAAGAAGCTCCCTTTTTTTGTTAGAAGGTAAAAAAATAATTACATTCATTATTTTCTGTGAGTGCTGTGGTTCGAAGCTAATCTCGGAGACACAGTTGATAGCTCAATGACGATGCTGATTCAGTGTGAGTTATACAGAAATATGCAAGAGGCACATTCCAGATTATGGATTGTTGCAAAAAAAGATCAAAGTAAAACTGCCAAAACTTTAATGCTCTTGCATCCACAACTGTAATATTCCAGACAATTCTGATAACCATGTTTGAATTTTTTAATAGGTACAACTACCTTAAAAAACAAGCGACATTGGAGGAACCTCATTGAGACATGTAAAATCAAGCATGGCACGGACAGATTACTAAAACATAATTCTAAAAGTGAGGTTGATTTATCAATGATTTACAGGGCAATCATAGTCACATTTTCATGGAAGGCTGGATATACCATAGTTTTGTCTGCTTCATTTAAACTATCTCCGTAAGTTTAAGAAAACAACACAAAGAAATTTGGTAGGAGGTCTTTTTTCTTCTTTCATTGGAGTCAATAATTACTTAGCCAAATCCTGTTCTTGTATAACTCAGGAATAGAGATACATCCATAAAAATAAGGGGTTATAGACACACTCCTTCTCTGTGTGGCTCATGATCAACTTGTAACTCTACCCCATTTTCAGGATCTGCAATAAAAAAATACTACCAGGTGAAAGAGGAGGGCTTAGTAGAGGGGGCTTGCTTTTAGCCAAGGCAGTAGATCTGCTTTTCTAGGGACATCTGCTACCTTATTCTAACAATGCCTAAGACCAGCATTGTTAGGTGCTCTCCAGATGTTGATTAGGAATTCTGGAAATTAGGTGCTCTCCAGATGTTGATTGGGAATCCTGTAAGTTGAAAAAAACCCACCACACATTTGGATTGCACTTAATTTGGGGAAGGGTGTTTTGGGCAATGAACCAGCAAATTAGATGTGCTCTGGATTGCAGCTGAATACATTGCTACAAGGGCTCAATTGATCTACCTAAAAATATTAGACATACAGAATATATGCAGAACTCTGCCAGTAAACGCTGCTTAGCCATCTGATTAACATTCAGTTGTCTTGTTGCGTGAAACGTTTAACAATCTAAAATATCTGATGTTTGCTTATCTAACAACGCTCAGAATAAGGGACTCAGAATAAGCTCTTACATTGTCAACGCTTGCGTAGTCATTCTGGAGAGTATCAATGCTAGTTTTGAAAAGTCATAATTCAAATTTGTATTATTCAGATTTGATTTTCTGCCTGTAAGCTTCAGTGAACTTTATTGTCGGAAAAGCCTTTGAGTAAAATAATAAAAAAGGAGTCTATTAGGTGCAACCAGGCTTTGGGGTTAAACAAGAAATTTAAATATAAACAAAGCCATCCTCAACTGCCAAGGTAACTGCATCTCTCAAGAAAAGGCAAACAATTTCTCTGAAGAATGCCATTCTCCCACTTCTGTTGAACATACTAGACAGAACAGATTAATCTCACCTATCACCACTTTTAATTGATGGGGAGAAGTTACATATGCTCCATGACCCTTTAACAGCAGTCCAGAGAAATCACTTGCAATAGGCCCCAAACTGGGCCCTGCCCAGGGGTTTACTGTCCAAAGTGATGAATAGGGCTCATTTCTCCAGTTCAGCAGCTAATCCAAAAAACCCATTTCCACAGCCTCCGCTACTTCAGGATGAAGCAAGCGGGTGGCTAAACGCTCTATGTCATCTAGGCTCAGCAATCGAAGGCTCCGCTCATAATCCTAGAGAAGGGAAGGAAAGGAAGAGAAAGGACTGAATAAAATGGTTGGGCAATGGCCAAAACCTTTCCAAATAAAAACAGAGAGACAGACAGGACACTGGTGTATGCATTAATGCAAATACATTTAAAGCCACTGAGGCTGCAATCCTAAAATTCCTGGGAAGATGGTTCAGGAAAGATTCTTTTCATTTCCTCCTATGAGAACAACTAGGTGGCAGCATCTAGCTGATTTTGGCTGACTTTAGAAAGCAAAACAAGACTGAACTTGGTTAGCACTGAAATGGGAAATCACCAAGAAATACAATGGTTGAGTTACAACCATTTGTTTAGAGATCATTTGAAGACACAATGGCACTGAAAAAAAGCAAATTATGAACAGTCCTCGGTCCTCACACTTACAATCATTGCTGTATCACCACAGTTGCACAATCACAATTTGGGTGCTTGGTAACCAGCACATACTTACAAAATGTAAGCTTTGTTCATTCCCAAACAGCAAAACCTGGATTTTGTGGATGCTCCGGTGTTGGAACCTGAATGCAGCATTGCTCTGCCATTGTACGAGCTGACTCATGCTCTACAATTACCTCATTATTATTACCTCATCTCTGGATAAAAAGAGGAAGCAGGTTCATGAGCAATTGGGCAGAGAATTCTTGCCTCTAGTACAGGGATGTCAAATTCAATTTAATTGAGGGCCACATCAGGGCTGTGGTTGACCTCGGGGGGCCAGGCAGGTGTGGCCGATTGGATGGACGTGGCCACCTTGACGCCACTGGGTGGCTGTGGCCAACTGGGTAGGCGTGGCCACCTTGACGCCACTCACTGGGCGTGATCGCGTAGGTGGATATGGCCAGATAGGTGGGCGTGGCCACCTTGACGCTACTCCCCAAATTACTGGCATGCTTCCTCTTCGCAATGAATAGACGGGCCGAAGGGACTCGGGTAGACCGGGCCGAAGCAACGCAGGCTGGCCCCTTACATTTTCCAGGATGGCCTCACAAGCTGAATCGAACCGGAATTTAACAACCCTGATCTAGTAGGTTAAAAAGAACCCAGAAGGTTTCTAACGGCTGAATAAAGAGGGGAACAGACAGATTACTTCTCTGCTCTGTTGCAACACTTCTAATATTTAATACTGAGGTAGGTAGGTGACTATATGGCCTCTTTGCTTTATTATGTAGAAAGCTACAAAAAGTAAACATAATGCTATTCTTTAAACAGATTGATAGATTTTTAACTCAGTTAAACTATGTCTGTTCTGCTACTTTAATCTTCTCAGGCCAGACATTACGACTTAGTGAAAACATGCAAGATAAAATTCAATAATAAGTTCTATGTATGAATGAACTTATTTTTATTTACAATTCTCTCCCTGCCTCCAAATAATACCCCCATCTGATTCTTTCCCCCCCTGCTTTCTAGTGGACTCTTGGGACCAATCCCTCTCTTCTTGAGAGGACTGAATTGGCTGAGCCCTTTCAAAACTATTCTAACACCCATGTAATCTTCTACTACTGCTACACTGTAGTTATGTTGGCATGCCTACAGAGTTGCACAATGCTATCAGAGTTAAGAGATCTCTCCCCTACACTCCCATTCATATAGAAAGGAACATTTACCTTCTGTACCTGCTCCAGCACTTTCTCAGTATCAGCCACGCTGTAATGCCTGCTCAGGACCTGGGCCAGCATGTGCCAGATAGTTGGACTCTGTGGGAGGCCAGCCCTGCTGCTAGGATCCTCAGGTGATGCCTTCTCCAGAGGCTTGATCACAAGGTTGAGCTTTGACTCAGGTCCAATAGAGTAATCAGACAAACGGTGTTCATCTAGGAAAAAAGGAAGGGGCTGCTGAGTGGACGAGGGCATAAAGCAATCAATTCAAAGCAGATCTAATGGAGGACATCCTGCACCAAATAAACAAATCTTTATTTCCAGAAGCGTGGCTGCATTACTATGTTGGTGGTGAAAAACAACCAACAGCTTAAGAATGAACACATACCTAATAATTGTAGATTTTGAGGACCAGAGGCTATTATCACCCCATCTACTTTCTATAATGGTAGATAAGACCTCAAGTCTGAACAAGTGAACTTTCGTTTTCCAAATCCAAATGATATTTTTTTTAACAATATGGAAGCAGGAAACTCTGGCTAGTTTTTGCCAAAGAGCAAAGCATTTAGTCAGCTGCTTGCCCAGTTTCCAAAGAGAGGCAGACATTTGCTATCATTCCATTTCAAAATACCATATAAACCTCAGAAGGTGAGGCTCCTTAGTTCTTAATGGACATTATGAAGTAAATATTTCATGAAAGAATATTTTCCATACAGTCACAAATGTCCAGCAGTGGTCACATAATGACATAGCAGAGTATCATTTGCAACTGGCTAATCAGAGGAGTCTCTAGTTTTCTCTGAAATATGCTGCCAGCCCATAGAACTCACTGCTGTACAGTACATATCAAAATTAATAAGGACAACTTGATATTAAAAAGAACCATACAAAAACCTATGTAATCAGAGCAACTTAGTAGCAACTCAGTAAGATTTTTAACAGAAAGAAAGGCAAATATCAAGCTATGTAGCAAACATTTTAGCTGGATACTTTAACCATAGATAAAAGCTTTGTACCTAAAGTAAGATTACAAACACCACCAATTCTCTTACACATACCTCAACACAAATGGTATTTAATGTTTTTATAAATACAGAAAACTATATAAACATCAAATGTTTGCAGAGATTGTTACAAACTACAATATAAACCAGGGATCAGCAAGATAGATCCGTGTTCTTGCCACAATACTACAGTACAGTAGAATCCAGACGTGTTTACAGGACATGGTTAAAATACTGCAAGCCAAGTGGGCAGATGTGATAGTAACATTCAAACTCTGCCTGTTTTTTTATGTGCATAATTGATGCAACACAAAAAAAATAGACAAGAGCTTCAATTGCACTATCACAGCCATCATTTGACCTCTTTGGCCACATTCAATTTGGAAGAAAATAAAATAACTATCTGGACAAGTTGAATTGGTATTTTTTTGAGACTGGCAGAAAGTGGGAGCTGCTACTCCCCCATAAACCTGGGGAATTGTGTGCTGGTTTCTCTCATATCTCTGTCAAACTGGGTGTCACGGAAACTATTGGTCTCAGTCCTCTTAATGAATCCGCCCACCTTTCTTTTTTGAGATTCTTCTAAGCTTTTTTACTTGCTACCTTGGATGAACCTGATTGCCCACCAACTGCCTTATGATTAACCATTCAGCACCCACCTGCCAGAGCTTTGCCTTTGAAAAGTAAGCGCTGTTGAGAGATTGGGACATTCAGCTTTTCTGAGACAAGACGCTTGAGAGAGGAGATGCGCTCATCAGGGGAGACCTGAGAGGGGAGAATGTTGTCTGGTGAGACTTGACTTACAAAGAGTGTGTCTCAATTTTGTACTTCAAAGAATACAAGACCAAAAAACTGAAAGACAGATTTGAGTAATGCTTTTTCCACTCCTGCTAGACCCCCTAGCAATACATACATCTTAAGGATACCTAGCAGCTAGTCTAGTACGTTTTCTCCATTAGCAAACTACTGGAAAAGGAATAATTTTACTTTGCATTTAATTTATGGCTGCAAACTTTCCCTCCACTCATAGAGTTGAGGTTGGTACACAGAAAATTAGCAAATGCAGCTTTTTTCAGTATAGACACTTTCTGCAGAGTATATTCAACATCTGTTAAATATTATTGCTGCTTTTCAACTTAACCCCTTGGTTACATACTTTTTGTGGGAGGAAAATGCAAATTATGATTTGGAAATTCATGGATATAATTTCATTGCTCATTAAATATAGCAAACACTGTTGCATTTAACTTCTGGCTCTTCCCTACCCCCTCCAAATCTCTTTTATTGACAGTAGCAAAGATATGGCCTTCCCTTAAACAACTGGAGCAAGAACCTCAGAGAACATACACATGAAATTCTTAGTTAAAGAATAGTGCAAAAAAATTATATTTGAATACTTCAATATGAAATACTTTGTGCTCAAGGTTGGTTAAAACTGTGAAGATGGAAACTGTATCTGCCTTGGTCAAAGTAATTTGAACCTGACCAAGTACTAGGTTACATAAACTCCCTTGATGATTTCACTAAGCATGACAGGGAACAGGGTGTTTTTCCTATTTCAAACAATGATAGAACCTAAAGTCCTCTACTTGTTAAGAGTGCAATTGTGAATCTACAGATCTCAAACTAGTTAAAATAATATACAGGTAGTCGACAACAATTGAGGCCAAAATTTCTGTTAAGTGAGACATTTGTTAAGTGAGTTTTGCCCCACTTTACGACCTTTCTTGCCACAGTGATTAAGTGAATCACTGTAGTTGATAAGCTGGTAACCCAGTTGTTAAGTGATTCTGGCTTTCCCATTGACTTTGCTCATCAGAAAGTTGCAAAAGGGGATCACATGACCTTGGGGCACAGCAATAGTACTAAATAGTAATAATCAGTTGCCAAGCAACTGATTTTTGATCACATGATCATGGGGAATGCTGCAAATGTGAAAAACGGGTCCTAACTCGCATTTTTCAATGCCATTGTAACTTTGAACGGTCACTAAATGAACTGCTGTCGAGGACTACCTGTATGTAGTAAATGTGATTTCAAATTCATGGAATATGTGTGTGTGTGTGTTAAGATTTTGAATTTCTATTTTTAATTGTTGGAAGCTTCCCGTCAGGTATTTGAGATGACCAGCTATATAAATTGAAATAATAAGATAAGCAAATAAGCAAAGCTGGCTGAGGAATTCTGGGAGTTGAAGTCCACAAGTCTTAAAGTTGCCAAGATTGGAGAACCCCTGCTATATATATAGTTGATA
>JANHFT010001052.1:192065-207119 GCA_032467955.1 Pseudoxenodon macrops | reverse complement strand
TTCGATGCATTTGCCTTTTGAATACCTGCTTCTGGGCCACACAAAGCATTTAAAGAGCCTATGTAGGTTGACAAGGGTGGGAATAGGACGGGGGGGGTGGCCTTTGCCTGCCCCTCTTCTTCTTAAGGCCTGTGATGGCAGGGTGTAAGCCATACATTAATGTCACCCACCCTGCAAATCCAGGCCGGCCTCCCTCCCTCTCTTGGGTGCCTCTCTTGGGTCCTGTGAGATATTTTCTTTTAATCCGCCAGGCTCAGCTCTGCCAACCCAGCTCGGCCCAAAGTGCTCTGAGAAAAAGGAGGGGCTGCCGGGCCTCGGGAAGGAAAGGCTCCCGGAGGAGGAGGAGGAGGAGGCCCAGGGAGGGTCTTCTCTGCTCTCCTTCCACGGAGCGCCCAAGGAACCCACGGAAAAGGGAGGAGGCGGAGAAAAGGGGCCCAGAAGGACGCGCTGCCCCCTGCCTCCATCGCCCTACCTGCCCGGCCCAAGGCCCAAGGGGGAGGCCGGTCGTTCCAGGGAACACCCCCCTCCCCTCCCTCTGCCCTCGGGAAGAACCGCAAGCCCCCGGCGCCGATCCGCTAAGACCCGGAGTGAAAGAAGGGCTACCTGGAGGCTGCATTCCCGGCCCTGGAGCGCCTTCACCGTAAGTAACATCTCGGGACCCCGCAGCTCTGGAAGCCAAGCGGCCCCTTTAAGAGAATCATAGACAGCTAGAGGGACAACTCAAAACAGAGCGGTCCAGTAGGAGGGTCAATACAGCGCGTTCCTTAGCCTAGGCGTAAAAAAAAAAAGGAACCGGCCTCCTATCTCTACGAGGGTCATACGTCAGGGTATCATAGAGAGACAGGAAGGAGGAGAGGAGACGCTGAGTCTCTATGGTCGGAAATAGGACTTCGGGAGAGGGTTACGCCGACCGGAAAGCGGAAAAGCCAACTAAAGGAAAGTATGTCACATGCTCCGAAGTGATTAACTATAGAGAGGAAGTCGTAGTGTTAAGAGTTTGTTCAAGTTTGAGGGTTGCTTGTATGGCGAGAACACTTGCAAGGTAGAGAGTAGAACATCAAGATAAGAGAATCTCCTTTATATTAAGCCACAGGTCGCGTCCCGAAGATGTTCATGAAATTTGGGGCTTTAGTTTGGACAATTTAAAAAATCTGCCACATGTGGAGCAATGTGAAAACTAGTAGGGTATATAGGAGTTAATGGCAAAATGCAAAGAAAAAGGTTAGCAACATTGTTAGCCTCCTTTCAGTTAAGTGTCTAAGATATTTAGATTTCCTTTATCCAAGAAACTAAAAGAGAAGCAAATATATAATTTGGTTGTCTTATTTTCCAAAACAATGCTATTCACCTATGCAGAGAAAAGAAAGGGCATAAAGCAGTATTATGTGGCTATCCATAGGAACCCTCTTCATTTTTAGAGTTTGAGCTAAAAATGATTCAATGTGTGTAAGCAGCTTTGAGATGTAATTTACTACCTGAGACCTTGTTTGTCTAGTAGTCAAGGCCCCAGGCTAGAAATCATAGTCCCATATCTGTAGTATCTCACCTGCTTCTGATGACAAAATCAGATTAAAATATCATCAGCACATCGGTAGCACGCAATCCCAAACCTGATATATTTACCTAGTGATTTACCTAGATGCTGAACAGCGTGGGTGTTAAATCGGAACTTTCTGGGATCCCCCTTGTAGTCAAGGGCCTGGTAAAAGTACTCTAAAGCCACCCTCTGGAACTGACTGGATATTGTCCAGGTGGACAATAATTGAAGAACACTTCTTCAACTACAGCTCTAAACTCCACAGGATTCCATAATAGATGCTATCAAAAGCCACAGAAAGTCCAGTAGGATGGACAGAGTTACATTCCCCATCTTTCCCCAGAGTAGGTCATCTGTCCAAACATTTAAGGCAGTTTTCAACGTGAAAATTGACTAAAATGAGTCTGGATAATCCATATCTTTCAAAAGCAAATGATCTGCCACTGTCCATTCAAATACCTTACCCAAGAAAAGGTATTTGCAGCTGAGCAATAGTTCTCTACCTCCTGATCCACAATTACTTTTATCTATTATATTGTAGAATAGGTCATATGTTTGTAACAAAAGTTATTCGCTTGAGTCAGTGATTTTTCTCTTTTGTACATTATTTGTTCTTCCTTGCTAGTAACTTGAGCTACTTTTGATTTTCCAGATTCCCCATAGTAAGTGGGACATTCCATTTTAGCTTGATGGAACAAAGTATCCTATGTAGATCCATCCAGTTCACAGAATGTTAGATCTACTGTAACTTTGGTTATTTTAATAGAACAAAATCACCAGAATGGATTTATGGTGATTGACTTCAATGTCACTTAAAAATAGCTAACTTTTTCTGCGTTGGAATTGTTTGAAGTTTCTTTCCCCTGATTGTCTAATGTACGGTAATTCAGTGAGTCATAGACTATTATGTACAAATCATACCATGCAGGGAAATACAGTGTCTACATTGGTAAAACAATTAACAACTCCTACTGTATATTCATTGAGCCAAGGACAGAAGGGTGAAAACACTTAATCTTGAATAATGCATCATAGAGAAGCAATAATATCGAACTGCAGAATCCATGCAACATTGTCTTCCTTATAGAAAGCCAGATTATCCCCCTCAATGGAATATCTTTTTGCTTCATTACATACGGTATATAACAATACTCTCCCACTTATATAGCAGCAGCCATCAAAAATATTGGTGGATAAAGACTGATGCTATGAGTTAGCTTCCATCACAATATGCTGTATTGTTTTCAAAAAGGAAAAGTCACAGTCTCCAACCAACCTTTTATTCTGGAGGCAAGAATTCAAAATCCACTTTTACTTCCCTGCCAAAGGAAGAATGAGGACTTGCACTAATACATTGATAGCAGGAACATCCCATGGAAAAGAAGCTGATAAATATGGCTCCATTTAACATGATTGTTCAGTCAGCCCCAGTCTTTTTTCACAGTCTTTTTGAGAAAGTGTTTTTCACAGGTACACAATATTCATTGTCACATTTAAAAAAATCTTATCCATTTAATCTCAGCAAAGAGAAGCAACAAGGATCTCCCAGCTATATGCATCAGAACATTAATATGGTGAAACAGTTCAGATTCTATATAGAGGAGATACTCTGAATCTAAGTATATAGATACGCTTTATTTCAATTTGGGCCTTGTCTTTCCATTTTTTGCTACTCAAGGTAGCTGAAGCTGAAGCCATTTTTTTAAAGCATTCATTCTGTGGGACAAAAAAGGAGAAACCTACGGTACCTTCTTTCTTAAAATGATTGTATTTCTCAGGAAATATGGAGGGTCGCTAATTCCTCTACACAAGGTCTCGAGAAATTATAGCATAGGCCAATTGCCATGGGCAGTTCTTACCCAACTCCCTGGTCACCTATGAGACTCACTAATAATAACCTTTTTTTGTTTGCCCAACCAGTTTAGTGCTATTAGGCATCATCCAGGGAGGTTTCATCAACCGCCTTCTTCTAACACCCTCTACTTCCAAGACATCTTTACTTACTGTGTACCCTCTGAGGTTTCTCCTCAAAACCAAACTCAGCAGCAAGTATAGTAGCTCTTTGCCCTAATAAGAATGAGCAACTTGTTTCATGTGGCAAGATGAATTTGGATCTCGCTGAATGAGAAACACTGAGTTTTAAGAATCTTTTTTTTTATCGTAAAGATAAAAGATGGAGGAGATCCTGAAAGTGACATGAGAGTAGCTTCCTCTAATCCTTAAGCCTTCTATAGGTAATCTGTATGCAGTAGGATTTCTGCCCAGCTGCTTTAAAAAAAGTGTTTATTGTAATTAGAAATGCATGGGAAGGGAACATGCCCCAATGTGCCAGTCTTCTAGCATCGTTTTGAGGACTAATGTCATTCCCATATAAATTTCACTCCCAAGTGTGCTTGCCTGCCCAGAAAGAGATCAAAAGATAATTAGGGTAGCAGAGGGCATCCAAGAAGGTAGGACAGGGCATTAAGGTCATTAGTTTATCTGATAAATGAGAATTTTATAACAGGATAGGCATGGGAACCATGGCAGCCATTTTGGGAGAGTACCTACAACATGGTCTCAAAATTATAAACGTACCATCTGGCCTCAAATGTTGCCAATGCTACCTTATGCAGTTGCTTAATAGGCTTCGGGGGAAAAACATCCTTAGTGTGCCCCAGATGACTTTCTACTAGGGACATCTGCTATGTAATATTCTGCTGCAGAGCTTGTTAGCATTGCCTGGAACATGTACAGCTGGAGGCTGATCACTGTAGCTAGTTGTGATTTTTTTAATATGCTCTCAAGTTCTTTTCACACTGAATATTCCAAGTGCTGCTGATAGTATCGAAGAGGTGAATATTTAGAGAATGTTTAGCTGGCAGCACATTCTTTTTCTTTTTTGGGAAAAATACAGCAATATATAAAATAAGGAACTTTGTCAACAAAGGTATTGGCATAAATCCCATGTCAATTTCTAGTAAATATTCTACTAAGGGACCTAAAAATCTCACACATCTATTCCCCCCCCAGCTAGTTGGTCTCTAAAGGGACCAGATTTAATAAGCAAACTCGCATCTTACCACTTCTATCCATTGCTCCACCGAGCTAATTATCATATGGATTAAATGAGGAGGAGAAGGTTGGGACAGACTCAGCTGAATTCTTATTAGTGCAATTAGTCATATCCCCAAGGATTTGTTCACAGATGTTTATGAAAAGAAAGCAGAAGGTGAAGAACACTAGTATTTACTGTTGGAAAAAGGTTACTCTAGTCCAAGCCACCAACTATTTTTTTCTAATTAGCATATCAGGATATATATAATATGTAGCCATCAATAAAGTTTCATCATAATTAACTGGTATGAACCTACCAATGTTTAGCCAGAGAAAATTGAGAAACAATAGCTGTATTGGATCCAACGGTAATATTTCAATCAGAATAGAGGTGGAAGGAACCTTGAAGGTCTTCTAGTCCATGACCCTGCTCAAGCAGGAGACTCTATACCAGTGATGGCTGTGCATTCACCCATAATATAATGCGCTTGCGACCCCCCACGCTCCCCCTGCCCCGTGCATGCACATGTGACCCCACATGTGCCCACCCCACACACATGCATAGATCCCCGCACATGCATGCACGTGTCCCCTGTGCTCCCCAGCCTCGTGCATGCGCACACATCTCCCGCATGCACCCTGCTCCCCCCCCCCGGTGCATACATGGCAGAGAACCAAAAACCAGCTGGCCGGTGGGAGGCACGTGTGCATGCACGGTGGAGCTGAGCTGGGGCAACGGCTCATGTGCTGGTAGAGAGGGCTCTGCATGCCACCTGTGACAAGCATGCCATAGGTTTGCCAACACAGCTCTACCATTTCAGATAAGTAGGTAACTGTCCAGTCTTTTCTTAAAAACCTCCAGTGATGAAGCCCCTACAACTTCTGAAGGCAAGCTGTTCCACTGGTTAATTGTCTTCACAGTTAGGAAGCTTCTCCTTAATTCCAGGTTGCTTCTATCCTTGATTAGTTTCCATCCATTGTTTCTTGTCTTTTAGTGCTTTGGAAAATAAGTTGACCTCCTCTTCTTTGTTGCAGCCCCTCAAATACTGGAATACTGCTATCATGTCATCCCTAGTCCTTTTCTCTAGACTAACCAAACTCAATTCCTGCAATCATCCTTCATACGTTTTTGTCTCTAGTCGTTTAATGATCTTACCTGCTCTTCTTTGCACTTTTTCCGACGTCTCAACAATTTTGTAATGTGACCAAAACTGGATGCAGAATTTCAGGTGTGGCCTTACTAAGACTTTGTAACAGGCATTGGTTTAGAGTGGGTTGGCTAAACATTTGCTTTACTATTTATTTTTTTACACCATTTACTAATAAATATTTGTTGTATATAAGATGCAAGAAACATTTGTTACAAGCTCTAAGTAAACCAGAAAGAAAGCCTTTTGCAGTCTCCGTGGCATCCTGTCTTCAAATGGGATAGGTCTATATAGCATGTTTTAACTTTCCTGATGTTGTAGTACAGGAGTGTCAAACTGGCAGCCCAGGTACCGGATGCGTCGTGCAGGCCACGCCCACCCCAGATCTGCGAATGGGAAAAACATCACAAAACGTCACGTGACGGCAACGTGACAAGGTGAGTTTGACACCCATGTTGTAGTATAATGTTCTAAAGCTAAAATTTATACCTCTCCCATTACACAAAGGGTGTCATATCTTTTGTAAATTGGAAGTAATTACTCAGCCTGATCTTATCTCATGGAAATTTCCCTACCTACAGAGTCACCACCCAAGGCATATATGAACTCACAGGTCTGCTGAGAGGATTACATTCCAGCTGCTTTGTCAGGATAGATTAACCTTGCCCTCATATTAGATTACACCTTTCTTTTGTGTTCATCATCAACTTTTTGTCTCTGTGTCCTACTCAAAGGAAGACAGCAGGAAGAAAATGAATGATATATATATATACAGTAATTAGTTGGCTAGTTTTAATAATTTGTTAGATTGTGGCTTGTTTTATTTTACTTTATAAATAACTCAAGGAGGCTAACATCCATAATATTCCTTCCTCCTATTTTCCCCATAACATGAGTTGAGTTGGGTTGAGAGAGAGTGACTAGCCCAGTGATGGCTAACCTTTTTGCCATTGCGTGCTAAAAGGGGGGAAAGCGCAGAGGGAGCGCACCCATAATTCCATGCTGCCCCCGCGCATGTCTCCAGGACACCCCCCATCCCCCCGCTCCCAGCATGCGATGGCCTGCCCGTTTTTTGCTCTCCCCAGGCTTCAGAGCCTTTCTAAGAGCCTGGGGAAGGCGAAAATGGCCTCCCCACCCCGAGGCCCTCTGGAGGCAGGAAATAGCCCATTTGCCAACTTCCTGTTGGACCAGAAGTCCCTTTTTTTGCTGTCCCCAGGCTTCAGAGCCTTTCTAGGAGCCTGGGGAGGGCAAAAACGGCCTTCCCCAGCTCTCCGGAGGCTGGAAACAGCCTGTTTCCTGTCTTCTGGTGGGACCAGAAGGCGCGCGCGCGCACCGGACCTGAGCTCACATGCCCACTGACATGGCTCCGTGTGCCACCTGTGGCACGCATGCCATAGGTTCGGCATCACTGGACTAGCCCAAAGTCACCCAGCTGGCTTTTATGCCTAAAGTGGGACTATGACTCACAGTCTTCTGGCTTTTAGCCTGGTACCTTGACCACAAAACCAAACACATATTGCCAATGTTGGCTTACTTGTGCAATGAGTGAAATCATTCCATCTCTAGATTTTGACATATAACTGCCACCTTCTGCTCTGGACGGAAGAACCTATCTATCTTATATCTAACGGAACGCTGCTGAAATAGAGGAAAGGAGATAGTAAGAATCTTCTTGTTTTTTTGCCCAGACAGTAGGAGCAAAGTTAGATTAAACTGAAACTGACTGCCACATACCGAATCTACTGCCACCAATGATTGACATCATCCCATCATAAGGTGTGGTTTTTCCACTATGGGGGGTGGATTCATATCACATGCTGAGCCAAATTAAACATAGCTAAACGTGAGGTGGAGTCAGTTACCGCTAATCAGAACTGCCAGCCCCTCTTGAATACTGTCCTAACAATTAAGGGGGAAAAAATGCATATTTATCTATGGCAAATTAAGTCATTAGTTAATCCAGCTCAGTGTTGCTCAAAAGCGGTCAATTACATGACTGCGACTCCCCAGACCTTCAAACTGTACGTTGTCTCAGCATTATTGGAGATACTGGGAACTGAATGTTCTGGTCCGACTACTGAGCTGTGGTCTTTCCCGGGAGAGAGATCAAGGGTGACTCGCCCACACGTGATAAGGATTGCATATATTTGCCCTGTTCATTACAGGGAACATCCTGGGCATTCTGGGAAACAACAGTGATGCATTTTCTGTGAGAGGTTTGAAGAGAAATAATTCCTGTTTCAAAGTTACAATAGATACAGTAAGTCTAAAAAAGGCAACGACTCCATTCCAAAATACTATTATATTCCAGTTTACAGCAAGAAAGGAATGTCAGAATCAGGTTATGTAGGCAGAGGTTACTGTGACTTACTGAACAAATCATGGCTAATGTGTAAAGCAAGCCAGAACCTAATTCGCATTTACTTCAAAGGGACAAAATCAGGATGTTGTAATAGGAGGCACAGATAAGAAAAGAACAAAATATGTTCCTTCACTCTGCTCTCTGCTATGCCCAGATATAAATTTTGTTCCACACTATCCTCTTTGCCTTCTTTTGTCCTAATACTGTATAAGTGATTTTAAACACAAACACTTTGGTGAAATGATGGATAAGCCTGTCTACTATTTCTGAAATTCTAGAGCTGTGTGGGGAGAATGGTCTATTAATCTCTTTCTTGTCCAACCTGATGCCACACCTGTTTATCACTGCTATTATCTTATAGCTAGCACTGCAAATAGGCTAGCACATCTGGCACCTATTAGGAAGACTTGTGTGCACAGCACACAAGAAGCATTTATTTCCTGAATATTCGGATCCTTATTTCCCCAGCGTGCAAAGGTGTATTGTCCACTACAGTGAGATATTTTGCTACTGTATAAGAAACCAGAAAGGGAAGATTTTTGAATTATAAACTTGTGAAAATTTTAAACAAGATTTTTACGTAACTAATTTGTGTACAGTATAACTATGCATGTCTGTTTTATAAGAGGTAATAGTCATATTATTAGAGGCTAAGAATCGGATGGACCAAAGATATAATTTAATCTGCTGGGCTGAATAATGTGCAACCTCCCACTTATCTCTATTATGACAATCTCTGTTAAATTGTCTTTAAAAGTCAGTGTAACAAGAAGGGACCAATTAGACTAATGACACTGGCTGTACTTGAAAAACTGGTCAGTTCAAGCAATTAATTACTAAGTTGGCCTTACATTTTAAGTTGGTGTTAAGTTCCATTACACTAATGGATGCACCCAATTAAGTTGGTCTCATGTTCCACTAAATATTTTTTTCAGCAAACATTTTATCTTGCTTTCCTTACAATTTTAAAAAAGAGAGCTTAATTGTTTAAAGCAAAAACCCATCACATCTAGAATTTACAGCAGAGCTCCATGAAACTGGCTCAGAGTTAACTAAGGTATACTACAGGATTTTCAGTCCTATCTTACAAATTGAAACAGTCACAATATATTTCAATGGCTCTTACCACAGAGATAATTCAAATAGTATTTATCTATTTGCTTATTTATTATAAACTGTATGGCCGCCCAATCAATCTGTGGTTCTGGGTTGCTAACAAAAAAATAACTCCACGGACAATTAAAACCAGTTAGAACACATGATATATGTGGAACAAAAAACCCCAACAAAATATCACTTAATGAATTTACCCGATAGCAAGGCCAATGCTGGAGGGAAAAGCGAGCAAACTGTAGCACCTTATGGAAAACCAGCAAGTTTAGGGCCATCTGAATCTCTGGGGGTTTGTTGTTTCCTAGAGCAGACTCTGTGACAGAGAAAGCAGGCTTCCTGGGTTCTATTAGATCGCATTGTTTAATAGAGAACACCCAGGGCACATTCATTCTGCCATAGCAGTGTTTTTCATACTGTTTTAAGTGAGAATTACTTAAAACTGTAGAGAATTACAGTTGGTTTCATATGTACTAAAAAAAACCTGTATGCATAAAATTAACATTTTACAGAGAAGAGTAGGCTGAAACTTATGGTAATTCTTAATATACTGGATTTCTCGCTGCCAGATTTTTGTGCATACAAACATTCATGTATACTGTCCTCTGATCATTAAAACAGCATTGCTTCAGAAACTCTCATTGTGAAAATCACCTGTCCTATATTTTTATTTTATTTATTTTTATCAAGCATATATTAGAAAACAGATACAAGTATTGACAAGATTATGAATATGATGACTGCCTTTCCCCTACATTGCATTCAGGTAGATTTTTGAAATGGGACTTTTTTGTTCTCCCATGGAAGGAGACCAGACTTCAGACTACCAGTAGAATGCATTTGGCAGACAATCAGTTCCTTTTTTGTGCATACTTTTAGTTTTCTATACATACTTTTCTATACGTACCTTAGTTGGAGTTCTCCAGTCCTAGAGAGATCAATACATCTAATGCGCTGGTTGTAACCCTTAAAACTCTACATGGCGTAGGGCCTGGTTACTTGAGGGATTGTCTGCCAATTTGATCCTGCAGGGTTGGCATATTCCAGATTCTTTCTTCAAACAATATCATCTATTGGGATCCCGGGAGATCTCTGTAACAGCACCTGCCCTGCTACAGAGATTCCTCCTGAGATCTGGATGGCTCTCACTCAGCTGTTGTTTAGATTAGAAGGTATGTCAGGACTCAGCTCTTTACCTAGACCTTTGACAAGGAGGAGGGAGATCCCTCACTTCAACACACTTGCCATTTTTATCTTTTATGTTTCATTGATGTCATTGACATTTCTTTTGATTGTTATGAGTTGCCCAGTCATTGAGTCAGGTGGCATACAATTTTAATAAATTCTATGGCTGGTTGCACAGTTAGCCAAATACAGTATTTAAGCTTGATTTGTTATTTTTATCCACCTAACAACTCTTTCCCAAGGGTAGGCAGATGTTGTTTGATGGTGTTAAAGGTATCATCACCCTATGACATTAGCTGTATCATGTAAAGCTGCCTTTTGCAATTGATTGGTGATTTTGTCAATGCTGATGCCGTTCAAATGGTGCTTTATTGTATTGTTTAATTAGATTTTAAAAATTACAGTAGTTTTTCTGTCATGCACCTCTAGTCCGCTATTTTTATTTTCATACCATGTTATAATTGTTAAATAGAATATATCTTGGTGGTGAAATCCAAGTTTTTTTACTACTGGCTCTGTAGGTGTGGCTTGGTGGGTGTGGCAGGGGAAGGATACTGCAAAATTCCCATTCCCTCCCCACTCTGGGGCCAGCCAGAGGTGGTATTTTCTGGTTCTCCAAACTACTCAAAATTTCTGCTACCTGTTCTCCAGAACCTGCTGGATTTCACCCCTGGAATGGGGATTTTGCAGTATCACTGCCACACTCACCAAGTCACACCCGCCAAGCCACAACAAGCCCACCAAGCCATGCCCACAGAACCAGTAGTAAAAAAAAATGGATTTCACCACTGGTAGAAAGGCAACATCAACAAAAAAAACTGCCCCCATATAAGATATAAGAACTTTTGAAAGTCCTCAGGAACTATAAAAGAAGTTCTAGGTGACTTCATATGGCTGGTGGATAAAGGGCTTTCCGTCCCTGAACTAAGGACTAATTGGTTGAATCAGGGTCCAGTAAAACAATGGAATAAATATCTGGTCAGGCATTGAGGAGAATACAATATATGATTATTTTAAACAAAAACAATATTATGTCCTTATTATAATTCTGGAAATAAATGAACTATTAGAGTGGATTAGCAGGAGGGAGTTAGCAGGTATCCTTGCCAAGCATGCAAGATTGTTGCTGTTTTTTTTCCTTTCCTTTGCATGATGAAGGGATTTGCTTCACACAAACTATCTCAAAATAGCAATCCTGTAAGAGAAATCAGTCAGTCTTCAGCTGATATTAACTGTTCCTCATCAAAGGTCACCTGGAAAACTGGTATTTGAATCAAAGATCCCCATATGTGCTTATTACAAAGAGGCATTGTTACGTCTCGCTGGATGTAACTTTAGATATGACGCAGGAAGGCACTGATTTAATCTTCTCTTCCATGTTGCAGATATTCTTCTATAGTTCAAAACAGCTCCAGTTATGAGAATCATTTGCATCAGGAGATTGGCATAAAAAGAATTAGTTCACCCATCTCTCTCTTCCTTCTAAACCACAAGTTTCTTTCATTCTAAACTCTTGGTCCAATCTTAATTCTCTCCCCCCCTTCTCTGTGTCTTCTTTAAAATCTGTCTTCTAGTTTTTCCCTTTGGCAGCTCTTTAGAAAAAAAGCAGTAACAACTGTTAGTTTTATCATGACCTTGAGTTCATAATTTAATGTCTTACCCAGCCATCTCTAGTGTAGTTTCTTCCAGCAAAACTGGCCTTCAACAAGCTGGATTGTGGGCTGCACATCTGGAGGGCAATTGGTTAATTTATTTGATTGTTTTCTATATTGGCTTCTACCTGGTTTGGGTCTTGCTCATAAGATATTTTCATGACTGAGGTCTGAGTTGATGGATGCTTGACCTTGACCTTCCTCAACATCTTTCAGACAAAATCTCAATAGTTTTTTCCTATGGAGAAAGAGAGAGAGAGAGAGGAAAGTATGCCCTCTATGGGATAACATATTTCCCCAAAAATAGGACCAGGGATTTTTTTTTGGGGGGGCTCCAAATTAAGCACTAGGGCTTATTTTTGGGGATGTCTTTTTTCCCCATGTACAGGAGGCCCACTTCTTCTGCATGCCACACTAATGTCACTGCGATGACGCGGGGGTGGAATTGTTCCATGTGCCCTGCACAGACTTACCTCAGAGCCTCTCAGTTGGGCCATCCATACCATGACATCTGCCTCGCCTCGTGGCGGCAGCTCCATCAGCCCCATTCAGCAAGACCCTGCATGGCTGTTGGCCCACTTCTGCTTGCTCTTGGCCGCAATGGAGCAGGCAAGTTGAGAGACGGTGGGATGAAGTGGGTGGATGGCCATGGGAGACTCGTCTTCACATCTCTCAGCTTTCCCACAGCCTGCACGTCACATCATGATCACCTGCCTTCCCCCCCTGCACCTCTGCCTCTGTCTGATGACAGTGTTGCTGCACAAAGATGAGCCTCCTAGAGTCGCCCACCCACTGTGGTCCACCAACTCTCAGCTTTCATGCATCGCACGCGGCGTGGTCAGATTGCTTGCCTCCCCCCATCTCTGCCTCCGCCTGCTGCTTGGACAGGTAATCAACTCACCTGCACTGCACAGGCTTTGGTTGCTGCCGGACACCGTTGCCCACCTGTGACCTCACTGCCTTTGCTTCTGGCCATGCCTTCCGCTGATAATGACCTTAAATAGGGCTTATTTTTGGGATAGACCTTATATTAGGAGCACACTAAAAATCAAGCTAGGTCTTATTTTTGGGGTAAATCTTATTTTCAGGGAAACAGAGTATATAGGATTCACCTAAATAACTATCTACCCAGAGACCTTATGATGGAAATCACTTTAAAAAAATACCCCCATAATTTAACACAGGTAGATGTGGATTTTTTTGCTATCAATGTTTTTTTAATTGATTTGCATTCTTGTACACCTTTCCTCCTTCCACCAAACTTCCTGGTAATATCCACATGAGGTTCTTTAAGGACAATTTGAAAGAAGATCTGATGTGTATTCGTTCACTTTTAACAAACGTCTTTTTGAACAAAAACTTTAGGACCCTTATCCTAAGAGTCCATCATACTTCATTACTCCTAAAATCTGGAAACGGAATGCCACTGGCATGAGAATGCATTAGCTGATTTTCTGCAGTGCTGTCTATTTTGATATAATGCTGATGCTGTTATTTTTTTTATTTTTTGCAATATATTCCAACTGGCATGGGAGTTGAAGGCATAATTTTCATTACATGCCGCTACACAAGATAGCAAAAAGCAACAACCCTGATTAATCCTTGGATCTCACCCAATGGTGCAGCAAGCTAATGTGGTTTTGAAAATGAAAATGAGTGCTTCCTCACTCATTCAGAAATACAGTTAAGTAAAAGCCACAAAATAAACATGAGGTTCCTTTATTATTCATTGTTCCGGCAGGATTTTTCTTTTTTTCTTCTTTTTTTTTTTACCTTTAAATTAGAATGTTTGTGAACTCTGAGGAAGGACCCTTCTTATTAATATCGCTTTGTATATTGGAAAAGCTGTAAACTGAAGGACAAATTGGGACTTATTTTTATTCTGAGGTGATGCATTGGCTTGGCAGCAGCAAACAATAACAGTAAATGAAATTTCCCCAAGAGAAGTTGTCCACAGAACCTGAGCAGGCTGGTTTTGTAAAACAAAGAAAGTTCTAGTCAGCAGATTCCAGCTGTCCTTGGATTCTTCCTCATGGCGAAGTTAAACTATTAAATCCACCAGTCTTTGGCCAGAAAATTATGTCAGCATAAATTCTGCCATCTCAATTGCAATCCTTATTTCCCAGACGAGCGAATTGTGCTTTCCTTATAGTTATTTGATCCAAGTTTATTTTATTTTTTAAAAATAAAATTATTTATTAAAATTTTATGCCACCCATCCCCCACCCTTGGGTTTGTTGGGTTTGCCCTGCTTCGTTTCTCTTTCCACCAAGCACCACCTGGTGACCTACTGTAGGCAAATTTAGACTGGTGCTTCAAATGTTGGTTTAGCTCCTTATGACATAGCTCCTGTCTGTACCTGGAGCATTAAACCTATGATCAAAATTAGTGTAGACACACTATGGTCTTGCTACAAAAAAACTGTGAAAACTGCAGTGGCAGTTTTGACATGATCCTAGGAGCATTGTTGTCAAGTGTGAATAATCAGGAAATTCAGGCAGTTCAAATGAATAGAAAGGTTTATTGCAAGCTGAAGTTCTCTACAAGAATCTGAACTACTAACAGTCAAAAGCAAATTGACAGTAGATAAAAACCAATGGTGGGCTGGACGTAGATCTCTTGTAGGCGGGAAGGAACTTCAGATTGAGGACATATTTGACCCCTCTTTCAAGCTCAGCCTGGTCATCTCCTACATCTGCCAACTGTTCCTCTGATGGCAACAGTACTAGTAGCAGACTGCAGCTATATTTTCTGGTTTAAATCAACCACTTCTCCCATACGTTATTCCATTCCACATGCTCCAGTAGGTTGGATACACTTCAGATTCCTTCCCTGAAACAACAACACTGATGGGATCCAGGAGACATAGCACTTCCATGGTAGCACCTGTCCTCTGGAATGATCCCCCCTGTTTTCTGAGATACAACTGGCTCCAACTCTGTTGGCTTTCAGAAAAGCAGATTAAAAACTTAGCCTTCTCCTCAGATTTTTTTGTGGGGGGGGGGAGGAGGGGATAGGAGGATT
>JANHFT010001052.1:167301-178147 GCA_032467955.1 Pseudoxenodon macrops | reverse complement strand
GGGACAAGTAGTGAAAATATATCTGAGCTAGGGAGAGAAATCCCCAACAGAAGGCCTTGGCATGTCTTAAAGCCCTGAATCAGAAAGAACAAATCCAATAACTAGAATCACGGTATCTGTAATTATAAAGATGAAAAAATTATGCCAACTGATCCAAATCTCTGCCAGGCCCCATCATTCTCATCCTAAACAGTTTAAAGCTCCACTAAACGCATTAGCACAAAATTCTGTTGTGGGGAATATAGTGGGAGTTGAAGCTATTAAATGTTCCACAGTTATACAAGTCTCGGTCTGCAAATAATACGATGACAAAATGTTATTCTGACAAAATGTTATTTTGCCTGAGGCGAGAAAAATCCTTGGCACAGCCTTGCCTCTGTGTTCTCCTAAATACCTTGAGCAGATGTCAGGGTAATTTCAAAGCCACGATTGCTTTTCCTGTAATGTGTACATCTTCTCTCCTTAGGATTGTTTCAGGTAAATGAAGTTTGTTGGCAACTCCCTTCTCGGTTCTAAATCTTGTCTTCCTTGAGGAGTTGGTTTTTTTTTTAACCTGACCGCCCTGAATATTAGTAAACATTTCCCTCTTTTTACAGCTTTGCCCAGGCAAAACAGATTTCCACAGGCAGCCCTCTCTGCCAAAAATTCTTCCTAGCGGGAAGGGAGGGGGGAAAAAAACAAAAACACCATGCTGAAGCTATCCCAGAGCAAGTCTTGACAGCTCCAAAGCCAGAGTCCTCGGGAGTCCCTCCCGCGTCAGCAGATGGGGTGAGAGAAATCGGAGGCAGGTTAAGTCCCACTCCCCTTATTTTCCCCCCCGCTCCTCAATTCAGCTGAGTCACTTCTGTCTTAAATCTACAAACACCTGTTGGGAAAGAAGCTGATGCCCCCAAAACTTCTCCCCCTGATTTATTAGTAAGAGGAACATCGGTCCGTCCTCTTTCTTCTTTATACCCTTCCCCGCATCAGTCTCCTTTCAAGGCAAAGACTGCGCACCTCCTTTCACTGGGGGAGAAGGGAGATATTTCGGCTCTCAATCTCACCCACCCACCCAAAAAAACAACAACACACCACCTACGCAATTCTCACTAAGAAAGCAGCTTCCGCAAAGCGGATCGGATCCGTTATAGCCCAGCTTTATTGTTTAGACCCCATCTCTGCTGCAAGTATGTTTAACAGACATACACACACACACCGATTAACAGCCCCGGAGTGCAGAATCGCTCTGCGATTTACCTTCGCCGGGCTTCGTCGTTCCCAGCCTTCGTTCACCGGCGCCAACCTAAAACTCAACCGCTTGGTTTGTTTGCTTTCGTCCGCTCCTTCTTTCCATGCCCGGCCCCGCCCACCGGGTGGTGCGCCACAGTCATAACCACGCCCACACAAGAATGCGAATTCATGGTAGGAGCCGCCGCCACCCCTCCCCATGACTTTAGGGCATCCTGGGAATTGTAGTTTTTTTTTTTAATCAAGGGGGGGGGAAGCAAAAAAATACATCGGTTTTGGTGGGAAGAGGTCGCTTGCCTTGTAACGGATGGGGTTAAGGGAAAAAAAAAAACGCATTTCACATCTCTGAGCAGGCGGAGTGTGGAAGACCATGAGGGAATAATAGCGATTTGATTGGAGAGAGCAGGGAGCCACTTCTTCCCGAAATAGAAATTAATGGTACATTTTGCTCCAGGAAGCATTAAATAAAGTTGTTAGTGGATTGGCTAGATCAGGAATGTACTGTTACCCGATTGGAAGAAACAAGAACACTCTTCTATATCCCAAAAGGATTAGGGCGATGATGGAGAGAGAAAATACAGCGATCATCCTGCAATTTTATTGGAGCATTGAGAGTCTTTTATCATCCTTGACTGACCTGAGCATTACTGTATTTTGCTGTGCTAGGATTATGAATTCATTCATACACATTAAATAAATTGATTTAGGATTTTTTTTTGAACTGGGATTAGAACTCGGGGAAAGAACACAACGTTTTCCGATTCCACAATTTAGGGGCAACAGCTATATATGGCAATGGGCACAAGTGTATATGGGGGAGTGGCAAGGAATCAAAACCATGAAAGACAAAAAATCTTAGAAAAGGAGTTAAAAGAGTTTTAGGGAACTGTTAGAAGACAGAAGCAATAATTCAGGAAGATGGGGGGACGACACCAATGAACGTATACTGATACAAACATCAAAGTAAATGCTGTACAGTAGAGATACAGAGATGTCAAAAACCTCTAGTACTAACATTTGAAGTTATATCAGCATTCCGGTCCTTATTAAGGACCCCACCCTTCCCACCAAAGGGAATGCAACAACCCCACTGGTTGGAAGCATGCTCTTCAGATGTCAGCATAGTACCCTGCAGGGCCTTGACCTAGCCAGCTTTCTCATGCCCTGAATAATTTATTTTGCACGAGGAAAGGATAGCAGATGATGATGGAATGGATTATTTTGACAAGCATTAAAATAAGATTGGCCCTGGTTCAAAGATGGAGAAGTTTCTGGGGGGAGGGTAGCACTTAGGCTTTGAACGGCATGTCAAGGGCAATGCTCTGAAAAATTAGATAGGGCCAATATTTCTTTTTAAAAACCCAACCATGAAAAAACCTTTCTGAATTATATTGAAAACAAACAATTCCAAAAGTTTAAGCAATGTAACATGATATTTTGGTATTAAATTTCAAGAGCAATCATGGAAAGAGCAGTTTCTAAGAAAGAGACCAGGCACACTTTACCAACTCCTATTTTAAGTAACAAAAATATAAGAAATAATTTTTTGGGTAGTTTAAGAAATCTTTTTAAATTTTTCTTATCTTTTCAAAGCCCAGCTCCGTCACCACCATGGTCACCAAAAACCTTACAATAAATTGCATATATTTGGTGGAGCAGCAGATCAGTGAAAGACAGGCAAAAGGACATTTTAAATTACTCGGATCTCTTCCCTATTTAATTTAAACTGGCACTTTCTCCACTTCCACCCTTTTTAAAATAAGCAATTTGATTTAATCTCCAGATAGCTACCTGTACTAATAAAGCATATTAACAAGTTGCAAGCTCCACAATTTAATAGTCTTATTTTATATGCTATGCTATACATGCCAACAGTACATAACTCATGTTCTTGATCGCATGCTTAGATTGGCTATATATTTTGAAGGGGAGGGGAAAGCAATATAAAATCAGTATCTAAGGCCCAGACAAATTTCATGCCTGAAATCATCTTTCATTACCTTTTAATTTATCCTGGAAGATACCAACTGCCAGTGACAATATTTTTGGAAGATATTACAAAACAGCAGCTGGTAGGTATATTTGGACTTCAAATCCTCTTCTCAGCTATTGCTCATTGAGATTTCCAGAAACTGCAGTTCTTGTACATCTGGATGGCACTGGGTCAAGAAAGGCTGGGTTACTTTTGCATTTGTCTATGATTTTGTATGTGTGTGGAGGGTAATCCTTGCTATCAACTCCTTGCCACTGACAAGCCACTCACTATTAGCCCTGGGGTTCTCTAAGCATTCCTTACTGTAAGGAGGGTGAATCTGTTTGATCAGCCTAGGCCAGGTTGATGGACCCTGCTGGGTTTAAGAGGAACTTGGGACTCTTCCTGATGCACGGTTTGATTTAGGCCCTGGGGACCAAGTGGAATGAAGGTCATGGCCTTGGGTTAAGCTCTTGCTGCCCCATTGATTCCAGATGGTTTATGGTTTTCTGGGGAACTTCAGAAGATGAAACAGCAAAAGAGAACCCTACTCCGTTGCTGGAAGAATAAATATGATTGAGCATTGGTAAGAAGAGCCTTTCTTCAGGATTACCTTATGGCAACAAGAGTAGCAAAAGATGACCATTTTTCTGTCAGCTATCTTTGCTTAAAGTAACCCAGTCTCTTCCAGGGAAGAAGGAGGCTGGAGAAAGTTGCAGGAGTACTGTGAAGACTAAGCATCTGACAGATAAAATTGCTTTGATCCACTCGTTTATGCAGAAAGTGACTAGGTACAGTCTAGTGTGTTTCCTTCTGGAAAGAACTGAGAAAATAGACAAAACGTTAAGTTCTGTGAGCACAACAGTGTATTAGATCCTTGTCACTCTTTGTTGATTAAGGCCTTCATAGGAGAAAAACAGCTGGATCCAGCTGGTAAATGCTTGCTTGATGGAGAGCATGGTTCCTCTGGCTCTGAAAGATGAAGTGGTCTGTCTCTTCTTCAAGAAGCATCCCTAGATCCAATAGTACTCTGCAATTTTTGCTTGTTCTCCAATATTTCCTATATTGAGAAGATACTTGGTTTACAGAGGACTTTGGAGAAATCAGATTATGTGGATCTCTTTCAGTGTGGTTTCAGATTGGGACCTGGTGCTGAAATAGCCTTGATCGCACTTGTAGATTATCTTTCACAGGATTTGGGTGGGCTACTGCATCCATCTTAATCCTTCCTGATTTCCCACCAATTTTAAATACCATTAATCAATCCTTCTCTATTGACCTTGAAGTGGGAGTGAGATGTATGGTGTTTCGATGGTCCTCTTCCTTCTTCCAGAGTCAATGTTGATGGAAGGGAACAGATCTAATTTGAGACCTCCGCTTTTATTTTATTTGATCCTATTTGATATCTACAGTTCATGAAGCTGCTAGATGAGGCCATCCATCAACATCAACAGGTGAGCTATCAATATCCTGATGATACCTAGTTATAAATGTATACCCTAGGCCAAACCAGATGCTGCTGTCAAATTATCTGGAGGCTGCGAGAAAAACAGACTTCATCTTAACAAAAGCCAGAATGAGGAGGAGGAGGCAGTGCCTTCAAGAGTCTTGATTCCTGGCAACTGCTCAGACTAGTACCTCCAATTTTCTAGTCAATTTTTCAGAAGTGGTTTGCTGTTGCTTTATTCCTAGGGTTGAGAGAGAGAGACTTGGCCCAAAACCACCCAGCTGGTCTCATGACCAATTGCAGGACTAGAATTCAGTATTGAGTTTGTTGTCTGGGGCCTTAACTACCAGGCCGAACTATCCAACTGGCTCAGCTGTGGGTTTGGGGAATTTCCCAATACTGGAAGAGTGAAATTCCACAGGTTCTGACAGGCTCTGGAGAACCGGTAGCGGAAATTTGGAGTAGTTCGGAGAACTGGCAAATATCACCTTTTGCTGGGCCAAGAGTGGGGTGGGAATGGAGATTTTGCAATATCCTTCCCCCAGGAGTGGGGATATTGAACACCACACCACTACTCTCCGCTATTAGTTCTGGATAGGATTGCACTCCCATAGATAACACCGGTGCACAATTTGAGGATCCTTTTGGATTCTCAACACTTGCTGGAAGAGCAGATGGTAGGCAAGAGTATTTGTGGGTGCACCATGGTGTGCCCAGATAGCATCTCTACCTTGCAAGCTGTACTGGTTCCCTATAGGCTTTTGAGAGTAATTCAAGATGACAGTTGTATAATACTTTAATTATACATTCCTTCTTAGCATAGGGCTTGGTTATTTGTGGCACTGCTTACCTTCAATTAGCTTTGCTCATTTCATGACATCCAGCAGAGTAGCATGCGTCTCTTTTTTTTTTACCTGGGACGTGGACCTTTTGGGATCTAGAAGACAGGTGTGCCTTCTCACTTGCAGTGCCTGCCTTATGGTACAAGATTCCCTGTGAAGGTCTGATGGCCCAAACTTACTGGCTTTCTGTAAGATGCTGAACGCCAGACTTCTCCCTTGTGCATTGAGCCACAGTATTGGATGATCCCATCCAGAATTGAAAGGACTTGAATGTAAGGACCTGTGGTTTGTTTGTTTGTTTATTCTGTTTTCAATGTTGTGTTGCTGTATTCTGTTTTTTTTAGCCCCCCCCCCCCACTTATCCTCTAACCATTTGTAAGCCACTTAAAAGTCACTTCTGTAGATGTCTGGCCATGTAATTCAAATCAATCAGACACATCGGGGTGGGAGAAGAGATCAGTGAAGAGTGATGATCATAAAAAGTAAAATAAAATGCAGATGCTTTTGTAACTTCCAGTTGATATACTATAGCAATTGTCTTCTCTCTTGCCTTCCAAGTATTGTAATCTGGCTGCCTCAATGCTCATATGACCCACCCACCCCATTGTAAGGAAAGGAGGTATAAGAGAGGCAGAAGTGAAACATCTAAAAATGGAGCATCAAAGCTCACATGCAAGATACATCGTAGAGGTGAAAAAACTCTGGCAGTGCATGAATTGGTGCATAGATAGGTCAACTAGCAATGGACAAAAGCCCACCAGCCAAAATGTTGGCAGTAGTAGTAAATAAAGCTGCACTAGAAAATTCAGCAAGTGCACAATCACATTATCTTCAATTATAGATTCCCATGGGACGAACCAGGTGGCTTTTTTAGGGGGAGGGGCAGGCAGCAACCATTGGAAACAACAAGCCTGAGTTATTTTTCACAGTATTTATTGAAGACGCTGTTCAGCAACAAGGATTGGGCAAATAGAAACTTTCAGCGTGGATTCCCTCCACTACACTCTATTTAAAAAAAAAAAAAAAAAAGGGAATATGGGCAAAAGGATGAATGAAAGACTCGGTCCTCACCCAATCCCCTCCCGAACTGAAGCATCAACATTACACTACAGGAAGCAGGAACTGGGCATTTCTCAAGTTCAGCAAACTAAGGGGGTGCTTTTGGAACAGCAGTGGGGTTAAAATGGATCAACTCTGATTCAGAGTGGTTCCTCTGGCAGAACCTCATGGATACGGGACTCTTCCTTTGACCTCCATGCTTTTCAGCTGAGCACTCCAGGGATTCTACACATGCAAAGGATGCATGTGTGATTGAGATGTGCATGGATCAAAGAAAGGTGCAAATATGTAAAGAAGGCATGATAGAAGCATGTTGTGGAGATAAAGAAATGAGTGGGGGGGGGGCTTCCCACTTACTCCCCCTGCCCAAGAGTTCTTCCTCCTGCTTTAAATTATCACAAATAGAGGAAATCAATTGGCTCTGCAAATTTATAGCAGGGAGGAGGGCAAGGAGGATTACAGCCCCTTCACCTGGGGAAAACATAAGGCACTAGAGAAGGGAAGTGAGAACTAATCCGGCCTAATAAGGAACTGTTTACACGTTCTCTCTTCCCAAAGTCCAGGGCAAGAAAACTTTTCTGAAAAGGGCAACTGGTTGGCCTTATTAAGGCACTGCCAAACAGGCCACTGTGGAGAAGGGGGGAAAGGCAGCTGCCACAATAAGGGTAGACAACAATACGTGGAAGACTGGAGACTTTTTCTCCCAGCCCCATGAGAAAATTCACTTGAGGTTTCGAAGAAACGGACCCTCACAGGACTTCGGTGGTTCGCTGCGGAATGCAGCCCTCCATCTCCAGGGCTTCGGGCCAGCCCTCATATTTGTTGGAGCTTTTGCTGTTTTTCATATGCTGCAAAAAGAGCAAAGGTAAGATCCGCATGGGGACTGACCTCTTTCCCCCCAGAGATTATTTCAATTGATTCTGGGGACCTTCCAAGGTCCTGAACCAAATACCTGCTCAAAGGGACTCTTGTCTTGCACTCCTTTGGCTCCAACAAAGATCCAGCTGTCTCGAAAGGCCAGTTGCCAAACAAATTTGCTGCCCAATTCTGCGAAGATTTTACGGGCCTCCTCATTCATTCTGGAGTGAAGCAGAGAAGATGATTGAGGAAAAACCTCTCTATGGTTCATTTCTTCTACTCCATCTGATTTCCTCTTCCTTCTTGTATTTTTGGGTGGATTAAAGCAACTTCCTTTTTACCCTCTACTACGTATTCACTCCCACCGACTCTTCTTATTTAAATCAAAGGCAATGGCTTAAACAAAAAAAATTTGGAATATGGAGATTCTCAGTCATGCAGGTCATGGTTGTCCCAAAGGTGCTTTTTCACAAGGCAACTGGACTTTCTGGTTTTTCTTCTGAAGAGCTGAAGAAGCTTCTTGGATGAGAAGCGAAACGTCTTCAAAGAAAAACCAGAGAATCCAGTTGCCTCATGAAAAAGCACCTTTGGGAAAGATTTGGAATAGTTTCCCCAGCATACATATCTATAATAACTGGAAATTCTCAGTGTTCCAATTTGGCCGATTGGCAGAAGTACATGTTTCTCTTTCAAGGAGCAGTAGATTTCCTCCATATTGTTCCAAGTGATGTATTTATATGCTTTGTGAGGATCTGCTAATGCAGGGGATTCCAATCTCAAACTTGAAGAGATTTAATTCTAAGGAAACAGGTCTCCTTAGGAGATCTATTGAAACCCATGCACATCTGTAGTTGAAGACCAGTTCAGCACTTCATGGTCTAACATTTGAAATGATCCATGTGCCTACATATGTACCAAACTGAGTTCTTCCAAGGAGGGAAGAACTCCACCCAGAAACGCTAATGAGGAATAGCCCTTCTAGACCAGGGGTCTCCAATCTTGGCAACTTTAAGACTTGTGGACTTCAACTCCCAGAATTCCTCAGCCAGCGAAGCAAAGCTGGCTGAGGAACTCTAGGAGTTGAAATGGTCTAGACTATTGATTTCACAAAAGGCAGCAGCACAACTTTTGGAAGATGGAAAAACAGCTGCCTCTCCTCTTCTAGAGAAAGATCCATGTGATGCAGAAAGGCTGCCAAGGTGAAGAATTACAATCATAATTCCTTTTCCACCTATGTGCTGCATCAATGGGAGAAGCTGCTCCAATTTCGTCTTCTGGGCAATTTTTAAAAGCGCAAAACTGTTCTTGGTCAGATCTGGCAATCCAACTTTTGCTCTTAAATTGGGGTATTAAACATGGGACCTTTGGGCTGTATCAGCACCCTTTTCATGGCCCTGGGGAGCCTGGGGGAAGATTTTAAGGGGCAAAATGGATGTCCTAAACTGCTATGCCAATTTCTTTAAAATATCCCCTCCAATTTCAGGCCCACTTTGACTTCTGACTTTGCCCACTTTTGGACAGAAATCGAGCACCTTTTGCAGCCCTGAAATGACAAAAGCTATCCCCCCTTTAGGCAAATGATAGCAAAGCCCAACATTTGTTGTTGTTGAAGATGTTGGATAACCATTTGTCTGAAGTGGTGCAGGGTTTCCTGCCTAAGCAGGGGGTTGGACTAGAAGGCCTCCAAGGTCCCTTCCGACTCTGTTATTCTATTCTAAAAAACAACAACACCTGCCGATAGGATCTCTCGATTCAAACCAGATTGCCAGACTAGCGACTGTTCACATCTATCCTTGTGTCCTTTCAACACGAGTTTTCTTTTTTCTTTTTATAAAGACAGTGGTAACAGGAGCTTTTGTCAATCAGAGAAGGTCACTTTGTTGAAGGACAAGTATCAGGTGGAAGCCAGTGACAGGGCAAGCGGAGGGGAGAGGCAAAAAGCCAGCTGCCAACTACCATCATCCTTTCACATTTCAAAGGCCGTATCAAGTGTTCGAGGGCAGGGGTCTCCAACCTTGGCAATTTTAAGACTCGCGGACAGAGGGAACTCTGGGAGTTGAAGTCCACGAGTGTTAAAGGTTGCCAAGGTTGGAGACTCCTGTTCTAGGGCATTGTGGGAAATTCTTGAAGGATGAGTGACCCAGGGACACCCTGCTATGCTCTGAAGTCCATCCTTTTTGCCAGGACTTCAGACGGAAACTCCCGCGGTTGGATTCTGACGGATCCCCAGTTGCAGGGAGAATTCCGGATCCCGCCAGATCCGTGTGGCTTCCTTTGGGGCCCGGCGATGATTACGGATTCAGCTGCACGGAAGGGAGCAAACAAACAAGGCCTGCCAGCTGCCACCTGCCCTTTTAACAGCTCCAAATGAAGGATGCCATCGTCAAGAGATTAACTTTGCATCTTGTACCAAAGAATGGACCGGTGATTTTCCTGCAAGCGGGGAAGTTTCTGGAAATCTGGAGGGGGGGAAGCTCACCCATTGGACTCCTAGCCACCCACCCATTCTAGGAACCTCAGAAACTGTGCTTGGCTGCAGCCCAACCTTGGCACGGATGCCCCGGGGTTGAAGATTAATCATTTCTAAAATAAAGTTCCCCTAGGAACGGATAGTGCAGAGTCCCATGCTGCCCGCTGCAAATACAGGCAGTCCTCAACTTATGACGGGTTATTTAGTTTACCGTTCAAAGTCAGCGAGCAAAGGGCTTATGGCCATTTCCCCCCCACCCTTACGACCACTGCAGCCCTCCTCGTGGTTACACGAGCAAAATTCAGAGGCTTGGCAACTGGCACGTACTTATGACAGTTGCAATGGGGGTAGGTAGGTGGGTGGGTCACGTGATCCACTTCTGCAACCTTCTGACAAGCAAAACTAACCGAACTGCAGCGATGCACTCAACAACTGCATCCAGGCAGGTCGTAAAACGGGTCAAGACTCACTTAACGAACGTCGCACCTGACAGCAGAAATTTTGGCTGTGCTGTTTTCTGGGGCTCTAAATCAGCTTTTTTTTTGTGTGGCAGAAAGCAGCCTTCCAGCAACGCCCACTTCCCCAAGCTCACCTGGCCAAGCGGCATCCTTCCTTCGTGGGCATTAAGCGGCACATCCTGCTCCCTCCCATATTTTGCCTACAGGTTAATCAGGTTAATCAGCAATGTTCCTGGTTGTTCCCATTTGATCCCTTTCCAGGCCAAAGGTCCCTAAACACTATTTTTCCCCCTCTTCCCACATCTGGCTGCAGCTGCACCACAACCCCCCCCTCCTGGGCCTACGGGAAGCTCTTCCAAGTCAGCTCCTCTGTGTGTGTTTGTGTGTGTTTGTGTAGGGCAACCCAACCTCTCCTCCCCCTCCCCTAAATCTCTGCAAGGACCCCCTTAAAAAAAAATTCCCCCTCCCTTACAGACTGCTTGCTCTCCCCCCCCCCCTTCCAGTCGAGCTTCC
>JANHFT010001052.1:134741-148427 GCA_032467955.1 Pseudoxenodon macrops | reverse complement strand
TAGTGTTTTCCTTTATTTTCTCCAGCAGATAAGGGTGGGATGTTGGGGGTAGGGAGGGGTGTGTTATTTTATTGTATTATGATTTTTTTTATTATTATTAAACTTTGGAGGTTAACAAATTTACTTGGATCTTGGGATGAAGGCGACCTGGTCAGTTAGAATTGCTGGTGGCAGTTGTGAGCATGCCCAGTTTCACACAACAAATTGTCAGTACTGTAGCTTGTTTTCTAATTTCCTACTATGTAGGAGCATGATCATAGAGTAATGAGAAGCCCTGAGTATCTGTTTCCTTGTTTCAAACCTGAATTTTTGTATCATGGTTCTCAGTGAGGTGTAGTGTGAAATGGCCCTTTCACATTACTAATAGTTGTTGTAGATAATTCTATTTTGTTTCTCCAATTGTTAGATGCACAAAATTAGAGAATTGCAATTTTTGCAAAAATAATTATTGCCAATGACAAAAAACTATTAGGAACAAATCTTTCAGCCCAGTGAAAAGTAATAAAATTTCCTGAAATATTTTGTAAAAAAAAAAAAAAAACCAATCCAGAGATGTAGTAGGACCAGTAGGTGAAGACAAAAGAGTAGAAATATGATAAGGCAAGTGAGTAGAACATGAATTCTGTCAGTTTTCATTCCAGATGAATTTAAGAATCTTTTTGGAGAATGCACCTTTAAAGATATATGCTAAGCAGAGGTGATTTGAGGGCTCATGATAATTAAAAGAGAAACTGTTAATATCAACTGGGCTACATATTATTTAACCATGATTTCTTAATTTTAATATAAAAGTTTGAGCTAAAATGTATAACTTATAAAAAGTGGCATTTTCTGTATATTTGTAGAAAGCATTATTATACTAAAGGTAGTTGAATACACCTTGGGCAAGCTGAGGAAGAACTAGCATGAATTCTGTGAGAGAAAAATCTTAGAATTCTGTGTCTCAAATGTGAAATTAGTGATCATCGAAAGATCATTGTGTACTTGAAATTCTCAAATGCTTTTCACAAAAATCTCATACCAAAGCTTATGTTGAGTGAGAGGATGTATCTTCCCATGCCTCAATATTTATCTAGGAAAAAATGCAAGTAATGACACCAAAATACTGTGTTAAATTTAAGAAATGAGGCATAGCAGAAATAAATAGGGAATAACCCAGGTCCACACCTGAGGTTAGATTATGCAATCCCAACCAACCTGGAAAAGCGCTTCAAAAGAGCTTCCCATCATCACATACTCTGGAATTCATTCCATGAGTTGTAGTGATAAACTCCCCACCTCCCCTACTCTTCTCCCCTCGCTCCCTGAATCCAATGGCTTTAAAAAAATATGACATTCTCCAGGAATAAAACTGGCAAGACCTATCAGCAGTGCAAAGTAAATGAAATCTAAATGTGTGTTACAATTGGGAGTTGATGGCGCAGAGTATGGCTCAACTGTAGATGAAACTTGGATTGATCTGATACAGAATCTTGTTGGTTCTTGTTCTGGAAGAGCTCATAACCTGCAAGGTTCTTAACCATTTCTGTTAAAATGATCAGAAAGGTGGAGGTGTTTTTGCCATAAAAAGATACTTGCTCCAAAGAAGTTGCAACTGTAATTAATACGGAGCTAGTATCTGCAATGGGTTAAAGCCTCCTACTTTCTTTTGACTGAAAAGCAGTTGATAACATATATAGACTGGCATTTGTGCCCACTGTATCACCAAGCCCATATATTCTGTATTTCTTTATTCGGTTACAGGCTGGATATAAGAAAGAGGAACGGTGTGAGTACTTCCATTGAAGCAAGGGTTCCGTTTAATACCTGTGGTCTAGGCAGTACTCAGGATAAACCACTAAGCTTGTTAACATTGCCCTCTTTTCAGTTTGTGGCAGGGCTTGATTCTGACGAGGCTGGATCTTAAAACTACTTGTAACATTGGGCTCACTGTGCATGGAAATGTTCTTCCTTTCACAAATCCACAATGGCCCTTTTCCATTTTGTTTAGAAAATAAACTGGCATTTTATTTTCTGATACCTGCTTCTGCAGCATAGGGTTAATAAAATGATGGCGTTAATGTTGAAGGAAGCCCCACAGTTTTCCTTCTCTGATGTGAGAGGATGGCATAAGGTTGGGAATGAATACTGTAAAAAAAAAGGAGAAAAAAAAAGAATGCCAAAGCAATTAGCACTGGCCACCTTTCCATTTCGGGAAAGAGCCAGTAAGCCCTGGTCCTAAAAACCCTGGAATTAGCCTGGACACACCGCACCCCACACTTTGTTAGCAATAGTGTTGTCCCCGCAAATCTGGAGGAAGCAAAGAGGTTTTTCCCCATCTCTGGATCTACTCCGCTCTTTACAAAGAGTCCACTGGAATGTCATTCTCTCGCGCCAAAGATTAGGTCGAAGCCCCTCCCTGCCCACTGTCTTCCATCCAGCTCAGCTTCGAGGTGGAGTTCGATGCCCTGCCCATGGCTTGGAGCGGTGGTGGTGGTGGTGGTGGTGGCGGTGCTGGTGGGGGCGACGGCGGCTGCTGGTGCTGCTGCTTTGCGAGTGATGGGGACTGATGGTGGTCCAGTTCAATGAGTGCTGCTGAGCAGCTCTGTACCAGTTAGACTGCTGTTCAGAACTCCACAGGCTGGGTCCAGCGTGGGACTGGCGGCCGCCCTGGCTGTGCTGGATATCTTGAGCTCTGTTGAACTGTTGCCAGTAGCTCTCACAAATACCCAGGGTAGGTGCCTCTTCAGAGGTGATGGCCCCCTCCAGCAAAGCCCGCGGAAGGACATGCAGACGAAGCCGTCGCAGCGTGTGGCGAAAGCGATTCTCGGTGCCTACGCATTGGTAGAGCCCACTGTCGGATGGCATCACTGGGCCTAAAAGCACACCCTGAGGCGTTTGAAGCAATATGCGATCCCGGGGCAACTGGGAAGGAAAGAGCGTGTGACATAATTGAAATTACTTTGCTTTTTCAATTTGTATCTTACACAGCCGTTTCACTAGTCAGTGGCCTAGTCTGCATAAGTCTGTAATGTGGGTTGGTTTTGATCTAACCCAAGTGTATGCGAGTCTGATTACAGGTTTTGTGAATTCGGCAAAGTTTCAGTTGCCAACTTCAACATCCACCATGAGGCAGTGACTTTAGATTTTGTTTTCTTAAAAAGTGCCCACCATATGATCAGATTTTTCCAATCCTCGGGTTTCCAGTTCCCACAGTATCAGCGCGCGCAGCATAAGGCCGCGTGCAGTAAGGTTTAGCAGGACTTACCACTTTGCGTTTGGTGGAATCGTCTGTTTGCATAAGCCACTTGATGGTCGCGTGGGGCGATCGGGGTTCGCACTCCAGAAATACACTTCCTCCTTCTAGTCCGTATTGAATCTGTTCACTTAATTGCTGTTCTGCTGTGATGGGGGCAGGGGGACCGGGAGGGGAACAGCATTCCTTGAGTTCTGAGACCCCCACAGCATTTCAGTAAAGGCTGGAAGTAGACAGTCTGCTAAGCACAAGTCTGGCTTCCAACACGTTGTTGCTGTAAAAATATTTAATCTAAGAAACCCAGCAGCTATCACCAAATGCCTGCTAAAATGAACGCAATAGGACTGCTCATTTTTGACTCATTTCTAAAGTACTACCGTATACTACTACAACGTACCACCTACTTTCTTTCAACTTTTACCAGGGAAGAGAGAACAAAATTCAAGGATTTCTCCCAACTTGAACGTAGTTAAAAATTAAGCTTTTGTAGGCAATGGTCCTTGGATGCAGTAGACATTATAAAAAACCTGTCACCCCTTTTGTTGTCCTGGTCAGAGCGAGGACAATCTGGTAGTTGTCCCACTGTAAACGTGTGTGTAAAGGCAAAGCAGACGCCTGCTTTAAAATTTCAAGTACTACAAAGGCAACAAAATAAACGTTTTTTTTTGCAATACAGCTCTTGCCAGTGTCTGTGCTATCTTGGGCTGATGGGAGTTGAAGTCCAAAACATCTGGAAGTTATTAACAATGTAATCTACCCAGGACCGCTTAGAAGTAGGCCCCTTTTCATTCCCCAGAAGTTTGAAGAGAGCGTGTCCACAATTACAGTCTTATAGGAGCATACAGTCTGTTGCTAGACATCTTACTTTCTGCCTGGTTTTTAAAACTGTTACTAAAGTAATACGAGTTCTGCCACATAAAGCGGAGTTGCCTAAGTATGAGGGCTTGCTTGGGCAATGGGGAACTTGGACACAAAAAAGGCAATCATGTTCTCTTTGTGAATTAATAAGATACTTTTTCCATGGATCAGCTGTGCAAGGGAACAATTACAAGGTGGGAGTGGTAATCAGTGAGCAAGTATATATGTGTGAGAGAAGTTGAAAATGCAGTGTGTGTGTAATGGGGCTGGAAGAGAGAGAGAGAGAGAGAGAGATGAATATATGGGTCTATGACTGAATTCAGCCACTGCCAGCTTCAGGAAAGTTGCTCATAAAAGAGATGCAATCTGGGTTAAGGGAATAGTTTCTTAAACCAAGTCACAAAAATATGAGCTCTGTTCAAAACATGATACAATTATAAACTGCATCAGGAAGAGTAGTTGCAGCCCTTTTATTTGCGGAAGTGCTAATACGTTCTCCAAGGAGCCTAAAGAAAGAAGCCATGCGTCTTTTGATTGAGAATTTTATCAGTTCCCATGGAGATTAAGTTACCAAAAAAAATAGGATGTGGAAACGATGCACTGGTGTTGAGATCCACTTCATGTAATTTTCTTGGTTGGGCTACAGAAACACCATCTGGAATGTTTCTCAACTTCCTCAGTCTAGCCAAGCGTCTGAAAGAGGTCACTAACTCGGCAGAAGCTACACTACATGCGCCATGGAGCTACTAGAGCTACTGCTAGGTTTTGCACCACAGTGCACGGTTCACTTCTCCTTCACAGATTTACAGTAGGAAGTCGTCTGACACACTACTGGCAAAGATGACTTATGTGAAGTCCTCATTTCACTATTCCAATAACCATATTTTAGAAAACAAAATAACAGTTCCCCAAAGAATGATTTCCTCATATCTGCCTAACGGTAGATACATCTATTATCATCTTCTATGTTGTTGCACAATTTGACTTTTGCAATTAGGGGGAGAAGCAATGCCATCTAAAATATGAGGTGCTGTATTCAAAAAATCTAAATAGATAAAGCCCAAAATGTGACCCAGAAGTAAAGTAAAGCAGTAAAGAAGGTAGATGCAACAGAGAGAGAAATCTATAAAACAGGCATGAATGAAAAAATACAAATCACTTTCCCCAACCTGGTTCCCTTCAGACAGTATCTGATATTCTCTAATCTCTGGGAGGCAAGTGAACAATCATTACCTAAGATAACCCCGCTTCACCTAGCAGGAGCAACCCACTACTTAACATACAAATGCAGGAAAGTCTAATTCCAATTGTAAATGTCAAGGAGCTGATATCTAATTATAGCTGTTCAAAATCTATGTATCCGGCTCTCAATAAATGTATGAAAATAGCATTGGGGGGGGGGGAGCACAGGAAGAGCTAAATTAAAATGCAGTGCTTTTACTCAGATAAACTTTTATTTCCCACTGTACAATTTTGCATCCTTTTCCAATATACGCCTGTCCAACCAGACAAGCAACTTATCCTTGTTTCCGTTTCAGTCGCCAGCCAACTACTGTTTCCTCTAGCGTGCCTAGCCATCGGTAGAAGAATAGTAACACCTAAGAATTCCTTATTTCCCAATGCTTCCATGTTCCAGAGAGGAAGATAAACAATTTGGAAAGAATCAGGAAACTTATATAATTTTGCTAGCAATAACCAAATTAATTTTCCAATCAAGTAGCTTCCAAATGTGTGGATATTCCAGCCTGCAGTCCCTTATATTACGACCACTAAATCAAGCTAATAATGTGTATTTACATAATATTGCACTAATATCAGCCTGCACTGCTGGTGACAACTGAACACAAGCCTCCTCCACTCACAGAATTCTTGATTTGTTTTGCAACTCCCTACAAATTATCCTGTTCTAAAAAGCCTCAACCCTGCTTTCTCTTTCTAGAGAAATGGGTCTTCCATCCAGCCAACTTCCTGAATGGTCAATTAAATTCTGCTCCTGCCTTAATACGAGGCTGCCCTCTAATCATGAATGCTGGAGAATAAGTACAATTCCACTTTATAAATCTCCATTATATTTAACGTTCCAAGTACAATCTTTCTTACCCCTTCCAATCTGGGAATAAAGCGAGCATTGAAATCTGCCTAATACGTAATAGGCAATTGGTGCACCTAGCCAAATATTATCTACTAAGTGGCAACAACTTTCCACCTTGCATTACCATCCTGTATCTCCTGATACTTCTTAAAATGAGAAATGCCAAGATTCCTTTTGGCATGCAAAGCAGGTATGTTTTCCATGGAATAATGGTTGTACAGGTAATCCTTGGTTAACTACACCTTGTTTTGCAAGTGTTCAAAGTTACGAGAGCACTGAACAAGGAGACCTATGGCTGGTTCTTGAAATTGTCACCTATCCCTGTGGTCATGTGATCGCCATTTGCAACCTTCACTACCAGCTATAGATGAAGGAAGTCAAAAGGAGATTCACCTAGCAGCTGCAGTGGGAACTGCTGGGCACTCACATGATGTTGCACTTTATGACTGTGTCACTCAGTGACAAAGAGTTCCCAGTCCCAATGATCATGGTTAACCAAGCAGTACCCGTACTTCTATTATCTTTCTTTTAGGCATACATTTTGCAGATGTGTGCTGCAAAAATCCAGACGACGTACAAAGAATGAACTTTATAAAAAAAAAATTGCTGTTATCTAGTGAACATTTTTGCGGCCTAGATTTGGTAGCCTTCCTGTTACTACTCATTTAAGAAGAAAATCTGACTGGAGTTGCACAGCTCAACCTTACAGCTAGGTTTTCTTTAGACTTTTACTTCACTGCCTTCTTTTGCAGTGTTTCCTCCAAAAATGCTGACCACTAGAGATCCTAACCTGTGGAAGGGATGTGAGAAAAATGTGCCTTTTCATCCCCTATGCCAGTCTGTTCCCCAGGCTGCTAAATTACCTCTGTGTCCATTATTTTTTTTAAAAACAACACAATATTGGCTGGCAAGTAGACACTGATGACCATTCATAGGGAGAGCTGGAGAGACTTACCCTTGGCATTAAATCCACGGCACTGCCTCAGGGGATCGCCATGCTTGATATCCTGGCGACGGCTCCTCCTGGTCAGAGACAAAAGATACACCCTTCATTGCTCACTCTCTTTCTTACACAGCAACTGAGGAAATACATAGTTCACAACAAATATGATGCGATTACTCCATATATGTTTCCTCTTCGTGACCTGATGGTAAGAAGAGCCAACGCCACCAATCTCTTGTCTTCAAAGCAACGTTTATGCATAATGGTCTTGTTTACTTGCTAACCAAGGAAGGTTAAGAGTCGAGGCAAACAGGAAAACTCAGTGAGGCAATTAATCCAGAGAGGATTGGTTTTGGCTCCAAACAGACCTCGATTTGTTTACGGCTAAACTTAAGTTCCATCAGTAGACCAAATTACCTGAAAATTAACTGCCCCTTTCAATGACTATTTCTTCTCCGGGCACTTAATCTCAATTAGCATTTCCTTTCCACAGGGGTACACAAGCAACATTTGTATGAAAAAACAGAGCGAGGTAGGGAATGGGGGAAGTGATGCTGCCTTGCTGATATTAACGGCACCAAATACATGCATATATACATAGATATATACATGCAACTGTAATTTGTGACGGCTGTGAGAATCTAGAATATCCAAGACATTACAGCATTTCCTCTCCTGTCAGCTCATGAAGGTGGCAGGGATATCATACCATACTGTAGGAATACAGCTGCCAATGAACAATATTATTTTCAACAGAGGGTGTTTTCCCCAGTAGGTCATGTCATGTCCCTAGATCATTCCTCATTTGGGGGGAAAGAGGAGGAAGACACTCTGGATGAGCAGAACAGAACCACATTAAGATCTTTAAAAAACCATCAGTTTTATTGATACAGTCTAGAGACGTAGAGATTATCATAGAAACACTGTTTCTTGAAAATAGGCAACCTAGAGGCTTTCATTATCAAAACCTTAGCCTGGGTGGAATTTCATAAGTACACATGTACAAATAACTGGGTTGGTTTTTTTAATCCCTCCAATGTTTGCTTATATAAATATACAGGTTGTACTAAAAATCAGTTCCCAGGGACAACGTATTATAGAAATTACACTTAAATGTTTGAATTGGTTGCCATTGTCTTCTAAATGCTGCTCGACTCTTTTGATGCATGACCTTTGAACGCTCCTAAGTACAGTAAAATTTTATCTGGGAAAACATAATAAAATATAACCTGATTGGCCGAGTGTGTGTGACTTTTCGGTTACTGTATGTATGAGTGTGTGTGTGTGTGTGTGAGTGTGTGTGTGTGTTTATACAGACATACAGATTTATAAATATGTAGAGATACAGCATATAAATAAACATAGACAAACACACGTTTTTTGTTTCAGTGAAAAAAGAAGAATTGAAGAAGTTCTTTGATTTGCTGCGCTCAACCTTCTCTTTTAATGGACTGACTCCAAATTCTGTTGTCTTCAGCCGACTCAATTTTTCTTGCCATGTGTACAAATCTGCCTTGACTCATGTCTCTGTTTATCTGTGCACGACTTAAAGTCTGTCTCATGATTATACTGTAAGCTTAACCCTCTGCTTGTCTGCTAAAATGCTCCGATGTCTGTTCTTGTCAGCAGTGCAGTAGGGCAATGCCATCTTGGTGAAAAGAGGAAGCTAGATCAGGCTGGGAACAGCTAAAAATCCAGGCCAAGGAGTAGGGATTGGTCCTGCTGCTTCTCACAGGCAATTGACTGGATAGAAGTGCTCATTCAAACATGATTCTGGCTCTCTCACCAAGACACGCACAGAATTCTGACCCTGGTTGGCTTTGCCTCCAAACTCTGCAATGTGCATTAACAGTTTTGGAAACTGACCTTTTGGCTGTGTGACTGTAGCGGGCACAACGTTGCCCATCCCATGCGCAGTAGGGGTCCCGGGCCAGACAGCAATCAGCACAGGCTTCACCATACTCCCGGCATCGGTGGAGCGTCAACTGGGAAATGCCCATGTCAGAGGAGACATAGAGCTGTTGCTATACAAAGAGGAGAGTGGGATAAACCGGGGGCTTTTGCTACTCATTCCGCTGTTCCCACATCCCTTTGCCTCTGATTGAACTGAAGGCATTCTTCCTTCCTTCCCCCACTGATTGGCAACTCTTATATAATAACTCTTTGTGCCCTGTTTAATTCCTTGCCAATATATATCCTGAACAACCACCTACTCGCTTTGAGGATATCCACAGTGTCTTCACTGGAGCTGGTACCTATAAGGCAACAATAGAGAGGGGGGGAAACCTTGAGAAGAGCAAAAATGGCGAAGGTTAAACAACACTACAAGGGGGAGTCATGGCCAGGCTTGTCTATTTGCTCACCCTGAACACCTCAACTTCCTCCAGAGTCAGTTCTTCCAGTATCCCTTGTTCCTTGGGCAACACAATCACCTTTTGCACCGTACCTTGATCTGGAGAGAGAAGATAGAAGCATTAATCAGACAACGCTTATGCTGCTCAGTGAAGGGCATGTGACGGATCCATTTCTGAGGATAATTAAGACAGCGCTGTTTACCTTCAACACCCACTCCTGTTTGGAAATGGAAAGAAAGCTGGTTTTCATGTCGACTTGCCAGCGAAGGCCCCCACCCCTCTCTAAATAGCAATGATCTGAAACGAGGGGCTGGTGAGAGGGCAAAGGAACATGGGGGGGGGGGCTATTTTGCAGTGGGCTCCCCTTCTATGGAAATCTGTTCCCTTGAAAGCTGTAAATAAGGGTTGGTTTAGAAACCCTTTCTTGTCCCAATGTTTGTTTTGAAGATTTTGAGCAAATAGTGATTTATCTCAGGTGTGAATTCAGCATTTATTCTATACTTGAAGCACTTAATAGTCTATTTAGCTGTAGTGCCTGGAATATTATCCTGCCAAAAAGCTCATAACCGTCCCATCCATCTTGCAGAGAAGGCCTTTTTCTCCTGGGCAAAATCCAATGCTTTGCTCGCTATGACTTTAGAAAAGACACTATAACAATTCTCCTTCAGAGGATACTCTTTGCTCCTGTCCTTGGTTCTCATATTCTGTTCTATCCTATCAAGTTGGGTGCCTTGATTTTATTCTAAATCAAGCATTGTCAACTATTCTGATAATTTGGCTATGGAAAACATACTTTTTTCTACAATTTGTCAACTGAATTTCTTCTTTTTTTAACAATGCTTGCCTAGTTCCATTTAGTTACTATAAAGAGCTTGGTGGTTTAATTACAACCTGCTAATGTAGAAGCCAACCCTGTCATAGCTGTTGGACTAACTTCCCCTGTCTGATCTCACACTGTCTGATCAATTAATAATTTTTAATTGGGTGTTTTCTTTTATTCTGATCTTGGGTGAATTGAATCTGGGTATATAGTTGTTGTTGATCTGACTATAACTACTTTCTATTATTATCCTGTTAAGTATTATTTAGAAGCAGAAAGTAATTTAGATTACAAGTCTTTTTGCCTTTTAGAATGAGAAACTGAAAAGTAGCATATAGGCCAACACCACAATCTGAGCTGGTCCCCAGGTGGGATTGCAAAGTGCTGGACGTACCTGTGCCAAGGAAGAGCACCTCGTAGCGCCCATCCACCGCATCCACAAGATCCACAGCCAAGGTGGTGAAGCTGTAGGGGACATTGGTCCTCACCAGGAGGGGGCGGCGCTGGAGGGGATAGACTGCATGGAACATCAAGGGATGGGCCCGCACGAAGGTTACCAGCTCATCAGAAAACTCACGTGTGGAGCGAAGGCCTGGGGTGAAGGTTCCTCCAGGGCACTAAAAAAAAAAAGGAACAACGATCCCATAAACTCATGACTGGAGAAAAATTAAAGAATTAGGATTCGGGTTTTCTTTCATTGCTTGCTTTACTCGGAATTAGAAGCGAGCCAAGAGGTTACTGGAAGGAGTTTACAGAATGAGAGGAAACAGGAAATGAAATCTTGAACCCTTGGGAGAGTTAAAGATGTTTGGGACTTACGGCTCCAGGACGAGGGTAGGGCACACGTCCTGTGTACGGCCCCCACTGGTAGTTGTGTCCTTCCTTGTGGGCAAAGGGCCCGTTGAAGACAGTGCGGATGTCAGCCATGGAGTAAACACAGACTGCCGAGCCACGGAACACGGACCTTGGAGGAAAAGAGGCAGAGGCAGAAGGACAGAGGGGGGGGGATGCTGGGACCTCCTGCGCAGGCTCTCCCCACCCCCACATCGCATGGGCTTTACTCACCCCAGTGTGGAGAAGACCCCATAGAGCAAAGGATGCTTCTCATCCTGAGTCGGCAAAAGGAAAACGTCACCTGGTGGGGGGGAAGGAAACAAACCAGTCGAGCACTTTGAGGGGAGATGCGTGTGCAAGGTTTGCATGCAAAGCTCTAGGGCCGCGTTTCTCAACCTTGGCAACCTGAAGATGTCCAACTCCCAGGATCCCCCAGTCAGCATGGGTGGATCTATTTCATGCTTGGAGGCTTAGCTTCCCCAACCTGGAACCCCCCCAGATGTGTAGGGATTGCAAATGCTCCCAGTTGCCAGCTGGCATGAGAAGGTTATTTTAAGAAACAAATGAAAGAGAAAGATGTTTAAATGAGTGAGTGTGTGTGTGTGTGTGTGTGTGTGTGTGTGTGTTTAATAGCCATTTCACATACTGGATTCAGGGACTGTTTATAAAACAGCCAGGACCAACAACACTGCCAAATCCAAATGGGTGCTAGATTACATTGACTTGGAAGTTCTGCATCTGGGTTCTTCTACAACACTTAAGGCAGAAAATACTTTCAGAATGGCCATAGTACACTGGTGCTAGATTTCGCTGGCTGTTTTTTTGTCACTGCTTGAGCACAGCCCATCTTTTAAGCCCTTCAGCTGGAATCTCTCCCCAAACTTTAGGCAGAATTTCTAGCTCACATCCTTGAGCAACCCAGCCCCGCCTCTTTCATCAAGCCCCAATTTTCCATGCCTTCACCGCTGTCACTACACCCCAACCCTGTCCCCTCTCCTCCCAAGAACGAAACTCTCTCTGTCCAAAAGAAGGGCTCACGCAGCTCATCAAAGAAAGTCTCCACGCCGTCCTCTCCAATCACAGAGCAGACGAGACGAGCTTTAAGGAACGTCGTCCACTTGTTCAACAAGGAGCGCTGTCCCCCATCGTCATTCTGGGGAGAAAAAAACACACCACCAAGAGTGTTTATTTATTAGGACGACCCCGTGATTCCGCAGATGCATAAACTTTGAGGCAAGAAAGTCACGGGACCGCTTTTGAGCTGCAAGGGTGTGTGAAAACAGCTGTTTGCACCTGGGAATTATGGCACTATTTCAGTCTGCAGGACGTGAGTAACAAAAATTAGGCTGAATCAAGGTACAGGGCAGAGGAGACCTAGTAGAACAGACTTCTTCATCCTTAGACCACTAGGTGAATGGGGCTACACCTACCATTGATCCAAGGCAGCCTGAGTCTGTTTGAGAAAGGCTTCTTCCATGTTTGGGGAAGATCTGAAGACCTCAACTGAGTACAATGGGAAGCTTCAACGCTACAGTCAATAGTAACAGCAATAGCACTTAAACTTATAAACCGCTTCACAGTGTTTTGCAGCCCTCTCTAAGCGGTTTACAGAGGTCAGCCTATTTCCCCCAAAAATCTGGGTCCTCATTTTACCCACATCAGAAGGATGGAAGGCTGAGTCAACCTTGAGCCTGGTAAGATTCGAGCTGCCAAATTGCAGGCAGCCGGCAGAAGTGACCTGCAGTACTGCATTCTAACCACTGCGCCACCACGGCTCAATAGGTACAACGATGGCATGTGGTCTCCAAAATCTGTGGTTCTTCCAACAGCTGCCATCCGATTGCAATGTGCAAGATGACCCAAAGAGGGGGGGAGGGATTATTAAAAGACAAAATAAAACCACCATTTTATAAATGTTTAATTAATTAAATTTAATTGAACGGAGTTTTAATCCTGCCCTCACCTGACTTTCTACATGTGGTTGCTGGGATGCCAAAGGCTGAATTCCTTTGGCTGGAACAACTGCTCACCCTTGATCTGAAATCACCAGATTAAATGCTTTTTTTTTTTTTTGGTGCAACTTCCCACCACGGAGAGCCTTGCCAAGAGAAACAATGGGGCTCTAGGGAAGATCTCATTTCCCTCTTCTAATTGTGGACATGGGCCTCCCCAGGCCTGAACAAGCCATTCGGCTGTGCGGTAGCATTTCAGCCCTTCGCACTGCCTGCACTCCTGAGAACTCACCATAAATTGCAACACAGCAGCTGCTGCCTCATCACATGGTAGGGTTGCACTGGCCATCCTTCCAGTTGCTGGGACAAAATTTAAATCTACCAGGGATGATTCTCAATAAAACACCCCAGGAGATTGGGTTCACGACTGTATATCCCCAGAGAGCAGGAGGGATACATTATTATTATTAACAGAGTTGGAAGGGACCTTGTAGGTCATCTAGTCCAACCCCCTGCTCAACCAGGAGACTCTACACCATTTCCGACAAATGGTAGTCCAATCTCATCTTGAATGTCCCAAGTGTTGGAGCTCCCACAA
>JANHFT010001052.1:105931-117138 GCA_032467955.1 Pseudoxenodon macrops | reverse complement strand
GCTTGTGCGCTTTGCGCTTGTGCGCTTTGCGCTTGTGCGCTTTGCGCTTGTGCGCTTTGCGCTTGTGCGCTTTGCGCTTGTGCGCTTTGCGCTTGTGCGCTTTGCGCTTGTGCGCTTTGCGCGCATGCCCATGCGATTTGTGCACGCACTTGAGGCGCAACCCTGAGCGAACCGGCAGTAGGAAGATTCAGAACCCACCTCTGCTTTTCCCCCTCCACATGCGGGAGGGGGAGATGGCAAGGTAAAGAAGCAAAGATGGAGAGGAGGAAGAAGAAGGCGATGATCCCAAGCGTGTGAAAATCCACAGCAGGAAGCTCGGGTTGAGAAGGGGGAGCAGCCAAGCGCTTTGTTTCTTTCCCCCGTCTCCGTCATCTCCCGGACTTGGTGGCCGAGGCGGAAAGGCACACAATCTTCTGGGCTATGAGGCGTTGGGTCTGACTTGGCGAGTGGGGTCAGGCTGGTCAAATGCTGATCATCGGAACCTTCTTTTACTTTTTAAAGCATTTTTTACTAGTTAAAAATGCTTTAAAAAGTAAAAAAAAGTTGGCCACGCCCACCCAGTCACATGACCACAACCAAGCCACGCCCACAGAACCGATGGCAAAACAATTTAGATTTCACCACTGACCGCTGTCATTAGAAACCACAAGTGTGTCAATTCTGTAGCAGCTCCTTTCCTTTGGTCCAGATCACTTCCAAACTTCTTGTCACTCGGGAAAGCTACCTGCCTCTTCCAAAAATCTTTTGATGGTATCATGGGTTCCTATCTGGCAGTAGCTGATGGTTGCTTAGGAATATTTACCTCAGCATGGTTAGAACATTGACACTGGGTTTGGAGGTTGGAGATTTTTTAAAATTCTATTTTAATTTCATCTTATTGTAGGCTACTCAGAGTCTTTTTGGGAATTGGTTAACATAAATAAGTAGCCAGTTGCACAATGATGTAAATCAAGGCCAAATATATCAGTCAAGAAAATACCATACATCATTTTACTATTTTCAGATAATTTGTTACAGTGTTTAAACACTGAGAAAATAAATACCTGTTTCTACATCTTTTTCATATGTGCAGGTAAGGGCAGCTTTTCTATAACTATTAATCATTGAAATTGGGTTTTTTTAAATTTGAAGGTGTTCTCTCTTTTGCTTTTTTTAATGCAGCTGAAAAATGGCAAAACTAAAAAGTTTTCATAATTAACTTATTGATAGCAACAAATTGGAAAAGGGTTTTTGCACTGTCCCTAGGTAAGTGATTGAGTTCCTTTGGAATCGGACAAAAATAGTTAAACAGTCTAATTGTTTGCTGAAATAGTAATGAAGCATGTACAATTGAACAAGAATTACTTTTTAATGCAACAGGTAAGGCTTAAGCACTTTTTTAATAATTTCGAAAATAAATAATTATAAGAAGTTAAACAAAATGAGGCTTCCGCCCACATATCGAAGGGAAAAGACAACGCATTAGAGAGAAAAAATAATCACCCAATCTTCAGACTTCAGATTCTCTGTCAATGATCTGGAAGGAGTCAATTTACCGTAACCTTATTCTACTCCGAAGGGCTGGCAGATTGGAGTCAGGAAAGACTGATCACAGGCAAGCCCCAGATTTTGAGAGGAAAAGGAATTATAGAAGTTTTTGGCCACATTATTCGTCACTTTTTGTGATCCATGCGAATCGCCATCTTGCTCATAGGCGTGGGAGCTGCTGATTCGTGCCATTTATATCTGGACGTTCATGTTATCTGCTCAAAGCATTTTGCAAAGATGGGAATTACTTTATTGAGTTGGGGAGGCATGCCAGAGCCAGGACCAAGAGAAAGGCCTTCCTTCCTGGTTTCTCCTGTGGCTTAGTCCCATAAAACCAGCAGACAGAAATGTCAAGTGTGGTTAGTAGAGCAGTGGAAGAAGCCCTATCTTGTGCCCGGAGATGACAAAGGCTTAGACCGCCTCGAGTACGTAGGTGGTGTTATTACTATATGGTGATGGTTGTTAATTAATGACATTTGGCGTGATTTCCTGGCGGTGGATGCTACCAAACTGTGTGTGGCCCTGGCAGATGGTTTACTGGTGATTGCAGATGTTGCCTGTGGTGACGGGTTAAGTTTTACAGTCTGCTGCTTTGGGGTTTGAGAAAAGGATTGTGTTGTTCTCATTGTTACAGAGCTTCTTTTGTTCACCGGAGAGACAACAGATGACAAATGAGGTGACGTCATGGAAGTTACAGACGACTGCTGTGTGGGTGTCAAGGAGAATTTGGTTGATGCCATCTCAGTGGTAGTAGGCTGTCCTGGGACGGAAGGTGTTTCCTGGGGCAGACGTCCAGAACTTGTTGATGCCCCATGATGTGGTTTTGTGGCTGAGGAGAAGGATGCAGATGTTGTAGGTGATGATTCATGGGCTGTTGTAAGATTTACATTATTGGTTTCTTGGGCAGGATTTGCTGCTTTTGAAGCATGCGGAATAGAATTCTTAGTAGTTGAAGACACTGCATCAAGTTGCTTTGCAGTTTGGCTTATTAATGGGAGCGTTGCTGTCATGGTTTTTTCTACTGGTGGTGCTTCAGTTGTTATGGTGGTTCCCAGTGCTGGAGGATTGGATGGTGGAGACGCAGTGGTGGCTGCTGTAGTTGCTTCTAGTGATGGCACAGCGGTTGATGGCAATTCAGTAACAGGGGCTACAGTTGTTTCCATTGATGGTAGTTGAATTGTTTCAGTTACTGTGATGGTTCCCAGTGCTGGAGGATCGGATGGTGGAGATGCAGTGGTGGCTGTTGTAGTTGCTCCTAGTGATGGCAGATTGGTTGATGGCAATTCAATAGTAGTGCCTGTAGTTGTTTCCACTGTCAGTGGCTTGTTTTCTTCAATTATGACGACTGTTTCCAGTGTTGGAGATTTGGTTGGTGGAGATGCAGGGATGGCTTCCAGTGATGGCAAATTGGTTGATGACAATATAGTGGTGGCTGTTGTGATTGCTTGCGCTGGAGGCAGTGAGTCTGTTACGGCTGCTTCTGATGATGGCATTTTAACTATTTGTTTTGCAGCTGGAAGTATCACAGGCAGGTGGAGACTTGCCGATGGTGTCTGAACTATACTTGATCCCAATAATGTTACCGGTTGCTGCTGTCCAGCTGCTGAAGGTAATTTGTCTTCTGGCTGGAGAGGATTCTCTAAGGCTCCCACTTGCTTCAGCCACTGTATATGGGGTAAAAGCTGAGAAGCCAAGGTAGGGACTGTGCAGTTGTGCAAGCTCTGGCTTACAAGGCCCATCACCTCCCATTCCCAAGAAACTGGATCATGACAGATCACGGGACTTCCCACTGGCACCTGAAAAGAGGAGAGGGCACGAGAATCAAACAATCAAGATGACCATGTAGTCAGATCCTAACATTTGGATACGGCAAATATAAACTCTTAGAATATCCCTGCTGGTGGAACATCTGAGATATTCTGCATATCTGAGATATGGATGCTCCAACTTTGCTAGCCTTTCATAAGAGTAATATTCCTTCCGGGCATTTGGGCTGGGAGGTTAAGCAAGCTCCTACCGATTGATTGGTCTTCACTGGGGTGTTTTTTTTTTCTTCTACTGAAAGTTGAAAATTGGGGTGTTTTTTTATGTGTGAGAGAGACCTTGGACGTTTAATACTTGGATTACTGATGTAACTATTGTTAGTTTTAATTCCTGTACATCATCTAGAGGTTTTGGCAATGGATTGAGTGGCTAAATAAGTTATTTAAATAAGTTAAATAAGTAATTCTGCCAGTGAATGTCATTGTCATAGTGGCTCTGTATTCTGCAACATTACAGGACTTTTGTTATATTCTGCATGTTTCTCCTGATGTCAGATAGAGGATTATTTGCTTATCAAATCCCATCTGCCTCTGTAAGTGTAGATAAGAGATGCGGCGATTCAGAATAGCTCTGTAGCTAGACACATAGAACTACTGGTGGAGGTAGAGGAAGATGGACCTCCCTTACTCTTTGAAATAATAGTGATGAGTTTCTCATGCCATAGGACAGGGGTGTCAAACTCGATTTCATTGAGAGTAACATCAGGGTTGTGTTTGACCTCGGGGGGGAGGAGGGAGTGTGTGGCCAGAGTGGGCATGGCCAGCTTGATGTCACTCATCCAGGCTCCATTTTCGGCCGCAACGGCCTCCCGCAGCCCTCTGCCAGTGAAAACGGAGCCTGGGAGGGCCGCCTGCGGTCTTCCCAAGCTCCGTTTTCACTGGCAGAGAGCTGCAGGAGGCCGTCACAGCTGAAAATGAAGCCTGGAACGGCCGCGTGTGTCCAATCTGAGCTCTGTTTTTGCTGGCAGAGGTACCGTGGCCCAGTCCTTCACTGCTTCCAGGGAGGGCCCGCGGGCCAGATTTAAGCACCTGGTAAGCCGGAATCGGCCCCTGGGCCCAGAGATGGCTTCCTAACGATTCAGCCCGGTTCAGTAGAACCGTTAGCAACCCAGGCCTGCCACGCCCCCGAGCCAGTTCTTTCAGTGGCACTGTAGGCGCTGCCATCTTAGATTTTTAAAAGCACTGCACACATGCAGCCACAGCTGAGTGTACCGGCAGTAAGAAGATTTAGAACCCACCTCTGCCCGGACCTTAAGTTTGACACCCCTGCCATGGAAGATAAAACAGTGGAAAATCCAAAAAGGAGTAATATGTGCTGAAAAGCAAAGAGGAAACATTTCCCCCACATTTACAGTCTAAAGGAATCCATTTGTTTGGGTTACCTTGCAAGTTTTGAGTTTGGGAGAGTTTTTTTTTGCCACGCACAAGTTCCTGCGTTCTGTAGTGTTAGGCCAATGCTTGAAACAGTCGGATATGCTCAAGGCCTCCACCATTGTCTCCTTTAGGAACCATCTCATCGATCCTGTGGAGAAGGAGAGAACTAGTCTAATTCCTAGCACGAGGCTTCTTTCATCTCAGTCTGTATGCAGGAATGTGGATTTAGAATATGCAAACAAGTTTTGAAATCTCGCATTCTTGAATGCTGAAAGAACTGCTTGTTCTCTCGTCCAGCTTCTCAGTTTATATTTTAAAATATTCCGATAGCCACAACGGCAGTAAAAATGAAGTACAGTATTTTTCGGAGTATAAGACACACCGCAGTATAATATGCAGTTTAGTTTTTGGGGAAGAAAATAGGGGGGGAAAAAATCTGCCTACCCGGTATTTATCTGGCTAGCATCCTTAGCCTGGTCAGCTTCAGCACATTAGTTTGCTCGCTGGCTTTGAGATTGGGGCTGGTTGGGGCTGAAAAACAGCTTCTAAAGCACAGCTGATTGTTGGAGGGGGCAGCAATTAGAAAAGCAGGCAAAGCACGGAAGATGGCTTTGCTTGCATTGGGGCTGAAAAACAGCTTGAAAAGCACAGCTGATCATCGGAGGGAGCTCCAGTGACTAAAGCAGGCAAAGTGCGGAAAGGGGTACCCATTTTGGGTACCGCACATCGCATTTTCAGACTCCAAACGCATCGCGTTTTCGGGCAGCGATCGGCGGAGATGTGCTTTGGCGATCCCCACAGCCTTGAAGGGCTCTCAAACGGAGCGTTTGGAGGCTGAAAACACAACGCACGGAGCCCAAAAACACAAGCCATTTTCAGTAGCAATCTCTGCAGCCAGGAAGAGGACGCTTGGAGGACGAAGAGTGGGGGCCGGTGGGTAGGCGGAGTTACATTTGGAGTATAAGACGCACCCACATTTTCAACCTCTTTTAGGAGGGAAAAAAGTGTGTCTTATACTCCGAAAAATACGAGTAATTCTCTCAGTACGCCATACTCTGGCTGTAATACCAACTTCTCTGCTTTTATAGTATTCCTCACAGATGTGCCAGACTAAACCCATCTATAGTCTGCTAGGTTATGCTAAGAAAAACAAACATTACCATTTTGCTGATACCTTTGACACACAGCCCTAGATCAGTTTGCTAAATAAATAGTCTCCTAAACCATGATATGCAGCACATCTAAACTCACCCTCTTGGCCTCGCTCGAAAATCCTACATTCCTCCTGGGTGTTGTATGGTTTTTCTTCCTGAGGAATACAAGCTGGCCACATGTCTTTTGCTGTTAAATCAACTGGCTGGGCAAGCAAGATGAGACCCAGGTCATTATTGGGTGCGGTATTCCAAGAACTGAAGCCCCGATGTAGCAGAAACCGACTCACTGCCTTGGTGGACAAATGCCCAGGAGTCCCGGTCAACTCTACTTGGCTCGGATTCCTGCAAGATAAACACAACGGCTTGTTTTAATCCAACCCAGGGATTTAGTTCTGTAATCCCCAACTGCAGGACCTTCTGATTAGATTGGAAGATGTACAGTCACCCATTCCAAAGACACAGCTGGAGAAAAAAAAATGGCTTCCGATTCTGTCATTACTCACATCAACAAGAAGCAGTTGGCTGCCGTCAGGACCCACAAGCTGCTCAGGATAACTCCTTGGCATTTCTGGCCATTTCCATAGATGTTCACAAGCCATGGGGCTTCTGTGGCTCCATTGTATTCGGAGATCACGTTAGCTTTATCCAACTTGGGATCTGGGTACTGAAGGCCACAAACTGTTGACGAAATGCATACAAGTATACAGACCCAACACATTATTCCCTTTTGGGTATGCAACTTTACTCAGAGAGCGGAAGTGTAAGAAGCACAAAGGAAACGAGAGACAACGAATAAGGTGGGGAAAAGGCATCAGAGATAGGATTCCTACTTGCCTGTCATGGCTGTGGTCAATTAAGGCTTTCATGCTTCAGGTTTTTTAGTAAGAGGTAGAGGAGATAAGCTAGGTTACAAGCATTTTCGTACCTGTGGTGCACATAATGTTCCCCTCTTACAGGAAAAATAGTATTGGTTAGTTTGGGGACATTGTGGCCAATATGCCATAAATGCAACCAAAGACTACCGGTAGTTGGATCTCAGCATATTCACCCTGATCTATGTCAGATAAAACTTTTACCTCGGAGGCTGCCTTATCCAAATCCAGTCAGCTGGGAGATGCATACTGTAACACTTAAGATACAGTGAGTATACAGAGCAATAAGACTTCCATGCTACAAGGTAAATAGATGTTCCAGGTCTTGTCAATGTGCTGGTTACTCAGTTGACAAGAAGTGAACTGGATAACAACCCTTCAGTCATTCTTCAAATCTCCAAACCATGAGCTAACATCTCATATAAAGCAGTGCTGTCTTCAAATGTGCGAGCCACCCAGGGTCATATATGTGAGATGGGTGGCTATGTAAAATGAATAAATAAATATTTGCTACACTTCCTCTTTCAATAGTGTACAGGTAAGTCACAGGAATGTGTTGGTAGTGCGTCCATGCTGCTTGCTTCCTGCTGGTACCAACTCCACTTGGAATAGTTTTTAAATTCTGCTTCTAATGGAATATTGATTTCTAAGCAAGAGTTTATTGCTATCGTCTTAGTGCCCATGCTTGCATCTTCCTTTTCAAATATACCAGTTCATCCCAACATGTTCTGAGGTTTTCCCCCCCACAAAACCTTCCTCTCTTCCTAGTCTTGGGAAAGAAGGTTCAAGAATACTGTTGCTTACAGTTGGAGAAAGGGGACAGAAACAGCGGGAAGAGGGTACACAGCCCAAGGAGACGGTCCATCCTTTCTTTCTGTGACAGAAGAAGGTGTGGGAAAAGCTGAGAATTCCAGGATGGAACCTTTGAGCTCACAAATGATTAATTTGTGACCTCAGCTATGTGGAGCTCTTAACATCATTTTGTCCGTCTGGTAATCTCTAGTCCTAAATTGCATTTCCTTATCTATATTTTCATTTCAAGGGTGTTCCTATTACTAGCATATAATTCATTCTTCTGCTTACACGAGGGGTGTCAAACCCGATCCCGTTGTAGACTGCATCAAGATTTTGTTTGCCCTTGGGGGGGGCAGGTGGACATGGCCTGGTCATCGTGTCCGGCTGGGTGGGCATGGCTGGACTGGGGCTGGGGCTGGGGCTGGGCTGGGACAGCACGGGGTGGTCCCTCACCATCTCCAGGATGGCCTCGCAGGAAACTGGGTTTATTGTGGGTTGAATCGGGTTAACGTGTTTAACACCTCTGGCCTACACCATCCCATGACCAAATATGTCTATGCCTATATCTGTGTCTACGTCTATGACTTTATATTTTACAGTGTTGTAAAATTAGGGGTTAATTCTGCTGTGATGCTAAGCAAGGGACAATGCTAATTTAGAAGAAGAGTCATCTGGCTGATTGTTAATACATGAAATAGAGTAGAATTGAATAAGCATGCTTTTGTGGGCTTTGTGTTTCTTCACTAACAATCTTCTCCAGATTTTGACCCAGTGTTTTCATTGGCTAAGAATACATGAGGGTATGTGGGTTTCCCCCAAGACACATCATTGTTAATTGAGACAGATTGTATTCTTGTAGTGTTATCAGCTAGGCCAAAGTTCTACTTATTTTCTCAGACCACATTTGTTCCAAGATACTAGCTCAGTGGTTCTTAACCTTGTTGGAGGTACTGACCCCCACCAGTTTCATATGCGCATTCATCGAACCTTTCTTAATTGGAAAAATAAAATATGATGCGTGATCACCTGCAGCCAATGATGGACAAGCGGGGCGTGTCATCACGAATCATATGAGTCGGGGGTGTGTCTTGACCTCCGCCGAACCCGCGAGACTGACTCACCGAACCTCTGGGGTTCGATCGAACCCAGGTTAAGAACCACTGTACTAGCTATTTCAGAGTCGGCTGCATTTTATGAAGCACGATATAAAGGTAAAGGTAAAGGTTACCCTTGCACATATGTGCTAGTCGTTCCCGACTCTAGGGGGCGGTGCTCATCTCTGTTTCAAAGGCGAAGAGCCAGCGCTGTCCAAAGACATCTCTGTGGTCATGTGGTCGGCATGACTAAATGCCAAAGGCGCACGGAACGCTGTTACCTTCCCACCAAAGGTGGGCCTTATTTTCCTACTTGCATTTTTTTTTTTTGCTTTCGATCTGCTAGGTTAGTTATTTCGGTTAGCATTAGTGAAATAACATATGTTGGAATGTCAACTTCCAAGTTCCATATTTTGCAGCTTCTTGGTACATTGTTTGGATGCTTGCTTGACTACGGTGTGGTTAACAATCATCCAGAACTATCTGCCATCTTTCAGACAGAGTCCCAATCAGTGTCTGAAACAGCTTCTTGGTTTTTTGAAGTGTAGGTATTTCAACCTTTTTGTAGCCGCAAAATGATCGTCATTGCTTTTCTGGCCATTTGGCAACTCTCTTGCATCTATGTACATGCAGCATACTGTATATCAATACACCTTTATAAAAAAGCAAATAAGAAATGTCACTAATGGAAAGCTATGCCCTCATTTCCTTTCTGCTTTTAGTAGTTCTTTGGTTATACCATTTCTCCTAGGGTACTTCTTGGCATGACTTCCCCCCCCCCCACTTAAAAAAAAAAGTGTTGTTCTGTTGGCAAAATAGACCTGGAATACTCTTGAATTATCAAATGCTTTGTTTGATTGTTCATACCAGTTCTTTACAATGTAAATATGGAACAGTAAAGTTAGCTGTGCTGAGGAGTATTAACAATGTCGGAAATTCAACTCAACTGGATGGACCCATAGGGACAGAAAAGACTACGGTACTTATAAACATAGCCTCACACCTTGTGGTTATTAGTTTGATTACTTATTAGATTACTTACTAAAAACAGCAGCCCCCAAACACACACACAGACACACACACCTCTACAGACACACAGACACACCCCTCTACAGACACATACACACAAGACACATACCCGCACTTACTTATATACTGCTTCACAATGATTTACAGCCCTCTCTAAGCGGTTTACAGAGTCAGCATATTGCCCCCAACAATCTGGGCCCTCATTTTACCGGCCTTGGAAGGCAGAGTCAACTTTGAGCCACTCAGAATTGAACTCTTGGAGTGAGCAACGAGCTAGCTCTGCAATACTGCCTTCTAACCACTGCGCCACTACAGCTCTAAAAATCAGAATATGCATGGTGTGTATATTTTCAGGCCTCTGCACTATTACTACCAAGGCCTATCCAAAGCCGCATATTCCATCTCCCAGTCTCAAGGAGGCATAGCCGTCTATGGTTTAGAGATGTTTTCTAGAGCATCTCTGTACTGTCGATATATTGTGTGGAACGTAGGAGTGGAGTGAGGAGAGCGAGGAAGGCGAGACTTGCACATTAACTTGATGTCAGAATGGCAGAAAATCTCAAGGCCTGACTCTATTTAGAAAACGCAAGGAAATACAGGTAGTCCTTGAATTATGACCACAATTGAGCTCAAAATTAATGTTGCTAAGAAAAACACTTAAGTGAGTTTGCCCCGTTTTTTTACTTTTCTCCCCAGAGTTGTTAAGTGAATCATTGCATTTGTTAAGTTAGTGCGGTTGTTATGTGAATCTGGCTTCCCATTGATTTTGCTTGTCCGAAGATTGCAAAATTTGATCACATGACTCTGGAACACTGCAGCCGTTGTAAATATGAACCACTTGCCAAGCATCTGGATTTTGATCATGTGACCATGGGGATGCTGCAACAGTTGCTAAGTGTGAAAAACGATCGTAAGTTACATTTTTCAGCTCCGTTGTAACTTTGAAGTCACTAAATGAACTGTTGTAAGTCGAGGACGACGTGCAGCAAGGATTTATTCCCTTAAGGACCACCCGAAATTTTCATTTGCAATATTATTGGCTTGAATGAATGACTCCTGTGAAATGGGTCTTGTGATGACGCACTGCCACAATCAGGAGAGTGAGTTAGGACACACCTGTAGCTCACTGGCTTCATTCTGCCTGGTCAGCCTCTCTGGGTCGATCAAGAATTGCTTGTTTTAGCCCTCGTCAGCAGAGATGGTTGAGATGGCAGGAGTGACAGCTTGGCCAGGGGTGAACATTTTCTTAATCCAATGCTTTTCAGATCTGCTTGGATTATGACATCCCCTCCCCCCAAAATGCCCAGCCATCAATCATAAGAATGATGGGAGCTGTAGTCCCATCTGAGAGCACCAGTGAAGAAACTTAGTGAAAGAAAGCATGCAACCTCTCCTAAGTCAGCTTTTTCAAAAGATTAAGCCAGATCAGAGGTTAGCAACCTGCGGCTCTGGAGCTGCATGTGGCTCTTTCATCCCTCTTCTGTGGCTCCTTGTTGCCAGTCGGAACCACAATTTTGGGAGGAGCTTCCGGTTTGGGGG
>JANHFT010001052.1:77218-105831 GCA_032467955.1 Pseudoxenodon macrops | reverse complement strand
TTTCACCTTTTAAGTTGCATTACTGAAATAAATGAACTTTTGCACGATATTCTAATTTTTCGAGTTTCACCTGTATTGTGAACCTGATCCTTGATACCAAATCCGGAGGAAATAATATTTCCCAGAAGTCAGAAAAAGGCTGAGTCTTCTTGAGCTAATCTCATCTCAGCTGTAAACTGACCAAACAGCTTTAATCAACTTATGTATACCCATAATTGTCTACAGTTAACATACTTCCACAACTAAACACAGCACTTTAGTTGTTGTAAGGTAAAAAGGTAAAAGCTTTCCCTGTCAGTTGTATCTGATTCTAAGGCACGGTGCTCATCTCTATTTCTTGATCGAGAGCCAGTGTTGTCTGAAGAAAATTTCCATTGTCATGTGGCATGACATGGCTATATGCCAAAGGCGCATAGATCCCTGTTATCTTCCCACCAAAGTGGTACCTATTAATCTACTTGCATTTGCATGCTTTTGGACTACTAGGTGGTCAGGAGCCAGTAACAGGAGCTCACTCTGTTGTGTTGAGCTTGGGTCTTGAACCAGGGCTTTCAGCTCTCCAACTGACAAACATTTTAAATACCTTATACATTTTGTTTAGAGCATGTCCTCTTCCTTGGATCTAGTGCTGTCTGCACTCTGTTGCTAAGCTAGGAGTTATTTGAAATCTCATTAGGCCATACAAGGCTTTGTTTTGTGTTTAGCATACCATTGTGCCTGTATTCCTTCTGCTGTTAAGCCACAGCATACCATGATATGTGAAACCAACTTATGTGGGAGATATAGTGGTTACTGTATACTAGGACCAGAGAAATCAAGATTAAAATGTTTTAACAAGACACGAAATGGTGGCCTTGAGCCAATCACTGCTCAGAAGAAAGGAAGAATCATCTATACTGTAATTCACAGAGAAGACATACTGTGTTACTTCCACATTTCAGTCATCTTGAACATAAATTGTTGACAATTGGAAGACCCATGGGGCTGCATTCAAGGCTTTTGTAAGTTCATGTAGCCTCGGGGCTTCAATTGTGCAATCCTTTTTCGATACATAATAAGAGCTGGAATGTCCAGCTTTGTTGCTGGCCAACATGAAGAAAGATCAATAAGGGCAAATTTCAGAAAACAAAGCACTGAATAAAATTATCTTTTAAATAAAGACCATGCCTGTAAATTGACTTCCGAACGCATACACATATATTCTCACACACAAGCTCCCTCATACAAATGCACACAAAACCATTTTCTCTTTCTGTTATTAAGACAAGTGTGGTACTCAAACTCTTCTTCCCACTAACTATATATTGGCACTACCCTATTCTCCCAGCAAAGGGAGAGACTCCGGCTGTAATAGGCCAGCATGCTTAAAATAGCTATGAAACTGGAGTGGGCAAGAAGCACTCTGACCCACTGGTCAATTTCAGGTGGCTATTTGATGCCAGCCGATTGCTGGAATTCTTGCAAAGAACAAGGAAGGAAGGGCCCTGATCTGATCATGCAAGGCACCTCTTATATTCAGAGAACAACTGGACTTAAAGATAGGTTTGGGTTAATCCATCTCTATTTGAGAGGTCAGTGCATACTGAAATAGTGAAAGAAAGACACAAGGGACCAAGAAGCCAACAGTCTAAAGGGAGCAGGGGCACAATTAGAAAAATTCAAAATCCTTCATAAGGCTTGGAGGTGGTTATAACTATAAACAGTGACCAGATCACACATTAGTCATGCAGAAAATTCCAAATTGAATATTGGCAATTCCATCTAAAAAGAGTAGGCCCAAATCAAAGGCTGTATTTAATGAGTTGAGTATTGCTAAATGTATTTCTTTAAGCTCAATTATATGTTATCTTACAAACCTGTGCAAACTCATATTGAAATTTTCATGCTGTGCAGAAAAACACTGCTATTTTCTCATTTATGCTTCCAGGAAAAAAAATACATAAACCCAATTTAGAATGCTGCTGCTTAGGAGGAAGTGACAGAAACGGGGTATATGCATTGTTATCTTCAGTCTTTGACTCTCCTGGCCTCTCACCACAACCATCAAGTTTTCAAATTCTGAGGATCTTTCTTCTTGTCAATTGAATCAATAGCAGGCATGGATCATGAAAACTTACTTCAAGATTTTACTGTCCAGATGTTTGAACACTTGCCTCCTCATGTTTAGCATTTCCTTTTAGTTCTCAATTAATACCGTAATCATATAGTGCAAATGGTGCAGGAATCCCGAGGAAGATTTAAAATCCCCCACCCAATCACAATAGAAAGACCTTCAAATTCAATGGCCTGAATGAAACTTTGGGAAATTATTGTGATTTCCACTGTGGCAGTAGATAAATCAATGGGAAAAAAATAGCATGGGTTGTGTAATAAATGTGTGTGAGAGAGAGCAGAGAATTTTAGGTACAATATACTAGATGGCAGTCTTGCCAACCTGGATTTTTCTAAGTCAATTTCTTTCTCCCTTATGTGTATTGCAAATTAAAGTACCACGGAGGCCATATAGCATGCTAGTTCAATAACCTCACCATACACAATATGCTTTTCTCACTATTAAGGACTTTCAACTTTTTATTATATAACCTTACCTTCACATAAAAATCAAGAAACTGCACTTTTGTTGTGGTAACTATCTCCAAAGACTTTTTACCCAGCAAGGCCCAGTTTTTTTAGCTTTGATCCCTCCTCCTGAATGAATACAGGCACAAACAATCTTTATCAAGAGTGGGCTTTTATTTTTTTTCCTTTTTTGGAATTTTTTTAAACCTTAGGTTCCCTTCCAGCAGCAAATGGGTGCCAAGGAAAGAGACCAACAAAAGAATCCAAATGCTCCCTCCCGCCGCCTAATCAACACATTCCAAGCACAAATTAAGAAATGCAAACTAAACCAAAAAATATATATATATTTGTATATATAATTTGTCTTTTTCTCTCCGGGTTGCACCCCACCCTGCTTCGCCTCCAATGACGGCTGGGGTTCTGTGGCTCTCTTCAGTAAGGGGGCAGCAGGGCACGCACACACACACAGGTGGTTGGAAAAGGAGGAGCAGCATCGCTTGGTTCCACTCCCTCCCGTTGCTCCCCAAGTCTGACAGTAGAAAAATATGGCAGCTGGAGCCACCCTTATGCCAGGCCAAAGCCTTCTGAGCATTCCTGGATGGCCAGTAGCAGCATGTGACGCAGTTTCTCATAGCTTTCATAGGCAGGGAGGTCCAGCTGGTTGAAACTGGTGGAAGAAAACAGTAATTAAATGAGGGAAGGGAAGGAACACGCAATCAGCTAGACTGTTTGCTTGCAATATTTTTGGCAATAACTCCCACCAGGGATCTGCATTCCCCTCTTTGAAAATTAATCACCACAAATTCAAATTATATACATATATCACCAATTCTTCCTTCATTTGTTTTTTTTTCTCCTTCACCCTGACAGCAGACCTAAGTGGGAGATTAACTAAAGCAGTATAAAAATCCCGCACAATTAAAACCGCCCCCAGGTATTGCAGGAATACAGTTGCTTAAGTAGCTGTGTCATGGGATAAGTATAAATACACAAAAGGGTAGCAAAAAAAAATCCATATCTTGCAGAAGTTGATTAACGGCTTGGATTCTGCAACAGTGTTATTCCTTTTAGATGAAGGAGTTATTGCAATGGGAAGCAAACAAAAAAAGACCTGGGAGTATTCTTCTGAGAAATAAACACGTATCAATAATGGATTTTATCCAGCCCCTTACCACGTGTGAGCAGAAGGCAGTCTGTCCGTTGAGCGGTCATCTCTGTGGATCTGAAATTTCTGGATACCATTCATGCCCTCTAGGGCAGCAAAGCCCTGCAAGGGCACCTTGGATGTGCCAGTGACGAACTGCAGGAACTTCGCTCTGTCAGCCTGATCAAAGGAACGCAGTGCTCGCCAGAACCACTGGATCTATGGGGAACAAAGGAAGGAGTGGAGTGCAATGTCAGGCTCAAAAATGATGGCAAATTTAGATCCTCCGGAAAAAAATGGATAATATCCAAAAATATATATAAATGTAGGGACAATTTAGTCCCAAAAAGGGATCCGTTTCAATGAATCTTTTGTAGCAATATGATTAATTCTGGAATATTTCAACATCCCGCCCCCCAAAAAATTAGATCTTAAACATTGCCTCTCTAGTTGAAAGATAAACAGGCACCTGCCCGGAACTGAAAGCCTAACCTGGATGGAGTTTGCCTGATACTTGTGATACTCTGTATTGGATTTCAGGTCATCAATATCAATGGTAGGTAGCCCCGAAATTAGAAGCTCCAGCTCCTGTTCAGTGAAGATGGAGATGAGGCGCTTGGGGATAATCTCATAGAAGCCCTCCAAAAAGGCAGCCAGCTGCTTGCGGATTGCCCCTGCCGGAAGAAAACAGGATGCTTCGTTGGAAAAATTCTTCTTTAATTAATCCCTAATTCTCCTTCAAATACAATCTACAAATGAATTATTTTCCATATTGGCTGTGTGTACAATTTTCTATATAAGGTTTACCATCTGTCATTCAGTTAGTTGGGCACTGAAGTTTCAAAAAGCCCAAGAAGTGATACACGGGTTGGACCCTGCCCCGTCCCAGACCCATTGTGTCCTGACGCACCTGTCATTCTCATCTGACACACCAAGTGCACGTATTCCTTTTTGTTTTCTTCAGTCACAAGAATGTTGGCACCATTGGGCTTGAGGTCACGTACCTCACATACACCAAATTCTTGAACCTATTTGGCAGGGCGAAGGGAGGGGTAGAGAAAAGGGCATCAAAAGAGTGCTAAAAAGATTGAACTAGAGATTAGGACAAGGCTACCATTTTAACATGGGGTTACCTCAGTGCTGAAGGTGAGATCATAGCCCAGTGTGGAGACATCATTCTCCAAGAGATACACCAGTCCCTGGTAGAAATGGTAATCCTCGCTCTCCATATCTGTGTACCTGCAGGCAACTGGCTGGATTAGAAGCGGCTCCCAGATAGGAAAACTCAGGAGATGAATCCATTCATTTAACAGTCTTAAAGCAAATGCACTACTTACCTGACTGACTTGCCCAGGATATGCTTGTAGAAGGAACGGGTGAAGTAGCATTCTAGTAACCGATTGTCATACACTGCCTTTGCCACAATGCGCCCGACAAACTTGAAGTAACTCAGGTGGTTGGGGTTACAGTGGGAAGAAGGATTGATGGTGTAGGTAACCCGGTCACCAGGCGACGTGCGGAAAAGCGCATACATGGGGTTAAACATCTCCCGTGAGATTATCATGTACCACTCACGTAGCAAGCCTCCAGCATCCTGGCCCTCTTCTCCCTCAAATACTATGTATCTAGCAGAAGGAAAATAGTATACATACATAATAGCAATTGTCAAAGGCAGCGAGATGTTCAAGCTGCCAAATTCAATCTTACGTCTTTAGCTTAAGGAAAAATTTAAACTACACATTTATTTTATATGACTTTTTTCCCCCTGGGTATCATGATACAAAAACTCCAAAGAATAACAACTAATAATAATTTGTGTGCCATGACACTAATTTCATCACAGGCTGAAGCAAAATTTCAGCAACTGGACAATATATTGCTTACAGCCTGTTTTTCATTTCTTCAGGTGATTTGCGGTGCAATTCCCGGTAAGAATCTTCAAAGACGTGATCTCGACGCACATGCACAGCCATATCTTCTTTCCTCAGCCCCTCATCCAACCTTTCCAATTCTTGCCGGAAATACCTGCAAAGCAAGATTGAGGATGCAGCATTACTGTGTCACTGGGTGGTCTTCACGAGAATGACCACAGAAAACTGAAACTAACTTAAGCATAAACTTAGGCACAGGAAAAAATGCAGCAGTCTGCCCGAGGGTTAAAACATTTTTGCTTATAGTTGTATGCTTGTCCCACAACAAAAAAAGTCTAACAAGTTACGATTACTTGTTTTGCACTCATCCCAACGACTAGGGTAATTAAAAACATCAAGAATATTCAAATGCAATAGGAAATTAATGTGTTCCAATGTGGAACAATCTGTCCTAGTGCTCAACGATGGAGCCATACTTCCATTCCCTGCCGCCGCCTTATTTTTAAAGAAAGAACCCCAACTGTTATCCCACTCTGAAACCTACTTCCGTTTTACATCAAAGTCCAACACACGTATGTAATCAACAAGGACCGCAAAGGGACCGTCAGCCAGGTGGGTAGTGGATTGGCGCAGGATCTGGTTCAGCACGGTCCGATGTGTCTCTGCAAGTTGAGAGAGGTAACGATAAATCCATAGTCTTCCCAACCAGCACCTGATTTTTCAGCTACCGGAATATCTTCTGCCCCAAAGTTGAGCCCAATTAACCATATGGTGCCAGTCATGATTTACCATTTACATTCCATCCCTTCTGAATCCTCTTATGGTAATATTTCTGGTACTCTCATAAAAAAGCTCCTTTCAGTTCTCTTGACTTATGTCTGACGTGCCTTAGTTTGAGCTTACCTGCAAAACGGAGGAATTTCTGGGTATCCGGGGGAAGGCTGGAGGAGATATGCATGGATGAAGGCTCACGGGAGAAAAAGGGGTCAAGAGAAGAGGGTGTTGCTGGTGTCAGTGGGGCAGGTGAAAGTGGCGGGGGTTCATCCTTGATATGAGCCAGCTGACTTTCCCGAGTGTCACGTACTGGTGGCTTGCTTTCTCGCTCTGTCGCATGCACCAAAAAGAAGGCCTCCACTGCAGGCTGTAGCACTGTTGAGAGAAAGAAGAAGAAGAAGAACAAAATAAGTCCCAAGAGGAAGTGGGGGCTAAACTAGCTGGACACATGCAAGCAGCCCCGGAACCTTACCAAGCACAGCGTGTTGGTCATGGGATTCTTCCAGCTCTTTCAGACACTCGCCCAACATGTCCCACAATTCATCCAGACTAAGCTGCTCACTGAGCAAAGGAAGATCTGGAGGGCGCTCTTCTTTCTCCTTCTCACCCTGCTGCGACCCTTCCAACACTGTGGAAACAAAGAAGTTGAGTCCAGAGTGATCGCACCTTTAAAAGCAATCTTCCCACCCTACCCTCAGATACTCCTAGATTTGTGACTTGCAGTGTTTTTCCAAAATTATGAGAACACCAAACAATGGCTATGTCAGGGGCAAGCGGCAATTAAATTATTGCTTATTACATAGCCCTGATGCGGAAAAAATAATGGTGTTTTCTGTGGCTAAGGAAAAGCAATGGTGTCACAGGAAGCCATTGCAGCAAAACAGTATAGAAACTGGGAAGTGTTTTCTGCCAACATCAGAAGGTAATCATTTCTCAATTTTTCAGCAGTGGGCTGCCAATTGCAGAGAATTCAGGGCAGTGCAAATAAGGATCACGCATGGATTGTCCATTGCTGGCATTCTAGGATATCATTGCTTTTCCCATATTAATGGCAGCCATTGATTAACCTCCCAAGCTGATGATACTAACCAACTGCCTGGGTGTCTTGTGTGGTGGGTGATGGCTGATCCACATCCATTGGGGATTCATCTCTCCTTACAGATCCCTCTGCTTGGTTTGACTCCGACTGAAGAGAAGAGAAACACACCAGTAAATGCTGCAGTCTTCTAGAAGTACTGGAGAAGTAAGTGCTGGGAGATTAGCCCAATCACTTTCCCAAGAAAGGGTAGAAAATGGAATCACACTGAACTGTACATGGTAGCACTACCACTTTTCCCACCCATCCACCCACCCCAAAGACCAAAAGAGCTTAAACATGCTACTGCACACAAGCTAAAATTTGCAAGAAGAAAATTAAACAAAAAGGCATTGCTACAAAAGTAGATGATATAAAAAAGTAAGAAGCATGAGATGCATGAAGGCTGATCATTTATAGCCTGGAGCAAAGGTTTTGCATGCACTTGAATGAGAAATTCTATAAAAGCAAAGAACAGCAGTGGGGGGGGGGGGGGAATGCGGGGGGACGGTCANNNGGGGCCTTTCCTGCAGGAGAGAACTTATAAATTGAAGTTACACACTACTAAAGCAGCTTGACTTCAATACATTGTTGACTCTATCTACTGTTTATCTAACAAGAGATATAAACAATAATCTTATGCCAATCATGGCTTGATTAGTAGACCTGGTTATATTGAGAAAAATCCAGTGTGTGAGGCTCATCTCTTTCTACAATAGCATTTATAATGTAGCTAGCTGAAGAACCTCCTGTGAAACTGGAGGGTCTCAAAGATGCAAACGATTATCAGTGAACTATCTGGAGAGGGTGGGCCAAGGATTTCACACATTTGCTATCATCAGCTATTATTATGTACACAAGTAAAGGATGTATTCAACCAAAGTAGGTCGTGCCTTATGCCTGGTATGTAATAAATTATTTCTAGATGCTAAAAGTCAGAAGAAAATGCAGTGCTGTATCTCTGAAAGGCAGCAAAAGACAGCAATAAGGAGTTGATGCACAAGCCTTCAGGAGTTTGGACTTTGTAACTCAATGAAGGTGATGTTCTAACCTAGGCTTTACAACTGTTGCAAGTAAAAACTCAACTTTACTCCATAACCTCCATTGTGGATGGTACAAAATAGAAGCTGTATCTAAATTGAGTTAGCACTACCGCAGATGTCAGCTCATTCACAACCAAGCACTTCAATCTGAGTGCTTTGAAGTTTGGAAAAGAGAGCAAGGTTGAAGAGCAGAGAAAGGTAAGCCACAAGCATGGTTATCGCTCATATATTCAACTAATAACTCTAGCAGCTTGGGTGTTCCATTATTCTGTTAAATCCTAGAATGTGTCAGTAAACGTGAGTCCTTCTGAAGCACCTTATTTTGTGAGCTGTCAGATGAGACCACAGCAGAGGTTCCTGGCTACTGCTTTTTTGCATCTTTGCCAACAGGCTACCCTAATGCCTACCTTTAAATTTTTTTTTTTTGGGAGATTTAATAAATTCAACGATCAAAAAAGCAAAAATGGAAAATGTGCCAAACTGATCTTGTCCATAAGTCCTATATTTCTAATAGTCAGCCAATACTCTTAGGTATTAAGAAAATTGCTGGAATTTCAAAATCCTTATTTTCTTCTAATCCTGCCAAAACCATTTGCCACCTGAGTTGTAGAGCTCCCTTATATTGCTTTGGCAAATAGTCCAACCTTCCCTACTATGAGCAGGCCAAGCAAAATAAGTGATATGATTACGTTCTCAAATTTCAATCTGGTATAGAAATAACAGAGTATGATTAATTTATTCACAGCAAGAAAGAACAAGCTCTATCATAGTGGAGTGACTTGAGAAAGAGAGGATCTGACATTTATTTGTATTGTCACCTTTCTCCACTGCACTACAGATCTCTCAACACTCAAGAAAAGGTAAATAAGTTACAGTTAGCAAAAATTATGTCTAAAGCCACCAAAAGGCTAGAGACGTGCCCACTTAGAAAAAAAGACCACGAAATACATGTTGAGACAGTTAAGAGTACAAAACAATTCTACATGAATGAAAAACCCTAAGGACACAATTTGTTAAGACATTCTGGAAATAGATTTGAAACAAGAACTCTCAGTCAACTCAGAGAGAGAGAGAGAGAGATCCAGCCAACTACAAAGAGCAATGCTTCTAAATTAACCTGCTCCTAAACTAGCCTGTTGCTGCAAGCCTTCTCTCTGAGAAGTAGATCTCTGTGGTTACGTGATGACGCTCTCTCCTGCACCAAGAGGCTCTGATGACAAGAGCAGATAACCATAAAGGAGAAACGATGAGAAAAAAAGAATGAAGAAAAAAAAAGGAGTTTCAAATAAACAAAATGAGTGGCCTACAAGCGCCACAGGCACCATGCTAACCGTTGTTGCTTGCTGCTGCCTCCGGGCCCTCTGACCCTCACGTACCATTTGTATAATGGCGTCAGCCTCAGCCTCCAGCTGCCGAACAGCGGCCTGGATGCTGCTAACTGAGCCCAGACCGGAAGTACCTACACACACACAAAAGAGAGGGGAAAAATGAAGAACTAGCCCCGTCTACTGGGATCCAGTCCAATTTCAGCTTTGGGCTGGGGATTCTGATGGCAGATACAACCTCAGGATCTGCCTGGATTGATCCCCTGCCCAACATACCTAGCCTGCCTGTCTGTTTTGCCTTTTTGTTGGCACGGCGTGTGTCATCCCGCAATTGGATGATGACCTGCAGCACCCTTAAGAAGAACTTCTGCGTGGAGGTTTTAGAGGTCAGCATAGACATTGAGGGTAGCTGGAGCTCCCGACCACCCAGGGGACGTTTCTGCGAGGCCACAATCACCACGTTTTCAGCAATGTCAAACCTGTGAGAGGGCACAGGGTTGGAAAGGGCAAAGGTCAACGAAGTACACTCAACACGAGGAGAGACGGACCAGCTGAGAGGAGACTCACCGACTCTGCATCTTGCCTTTCAATTTGGTGGTCTGAGGCTGCTCCTCTGGGAGCCCATCTGGTGACAGAGACTCACACTGCGCTCGGCGCTGCTGCTCTAAATTGTATTCTCGCAGCTCTGCTAACAGTGTACCTGGAAAGAGAGAATTCGGGGCTGAAACTGATCATGCTGCCTCAAGAGAAGATCCCTTACGGTTATCTCCGCTATAAAAAAAGTATGCAAGCCTGTGAACTGTATCTGGCAGGATTAAAAGATCAGCAGACAATTATATCAACGTAAAAACCAAGACAACAATAACCTTGCCTGAATAGAGAATGCTTGCGTCAGGGAACAGAAAGTTAATAGTGAAAAGGATTCACCAACCATCCTGGGACAGACAATTCCACAACTGGGGTGCAGCTGTTAAAAATGTTCCTTTCACATGTCAAAAATAACCGAGTGTAAGGCAAAATTAGAAACCACAGACAATCTTTATCACATTAGAGGGAGTGGCCAGGAAGATATCGGTGATCCTGGATGTAAACCATTTTTGGTTCCTACAGGTAATATCCGCAAAGGTACTTCTGATCAACTCTACTATTGGATTCTGATACAATGGGAACATCCAAAGACTCCCAAGGAACAGATCCACTAAGGTGTGTATCATTTTAGTAAGGTTTGCCGTCACCAGATTGAATTGACCTATTTGGCCTCCAGAAACAAATCTAGATCGATAAACCACAAGCAATTGCACTTCTATTTGAAGAAATGATCCCTTTTTAAAGAAGCCACCGGTCCAGAGAAACAGCTTCCCAATAGTAGCCCATACAGGTAGTTCTCCCTTGCCAACCATAATTAGGATCACAACTCCATTGCTGTGGTTGTTAAGTAAAACTTCATGTGATTTGAGATGGAGACGCTGCAATGGTTGTAAATGTGAGGACTGGTCACAAAACTATTTTTCCCAACAGTTGTAAAATCAGATGGTCACTAAACAAGGCAAGGGCTACCTGCAGAGTGCAGTTAGTTCCCTGTACCGAGGAAGTTCCAAAAGGATTATCTCAATTTACAGCAAAGAGAAAAAGGCTTTTGAAACAATCCTGGCTGCGAAAAGAGACTGCTTTAAATATTGGCTACAATGTATTCTCCAATGTGACTTTAAAATTGCACATCAGGAGCACCGCATTGCTTCTTTCAAAGACACCCTTTTTTCTGACTTCATCTCTGGATTGTGACAGTCAAAGGAAAAGACAAGACTTGGATATTTAGCGTACAGTGCTTTCATCACAGATATTTACCTATTTGTTTGCAAAGGGTGTAACCCAGTTGCCGGGCCCCGTTAAGCAGGAGCTTCAGCACAGTGTCACGTGTGGTTGGGTCACCTCGTGACAGTTGCAAGAGAACATTGGCAGCATCTTCCAGGCCTTCTTCAGAGCAAGAGTGAGATGTCAACACCTGGCAGAGGAAAAGAGAGTTTTGCTGTAGAGCTAGACGTTTCGGCCTTTACCCCCCACTTCTTTGATATGTTATGCGGGGTCACTCCCATCACTCTATTGTCACTCACCTCCACGGACAGCTGAAGCTGGTTCTCCGTTAAGCCTGAAGCTGCCATTTTGCTATCAGTCCCACCTCCACCACCTCCTCCTTCGCCCACCTTGGCTGGAGATTTGCTTGGTTTTGCAATAGCTGCAAAGAGAGAGAGAGACCGCATGCAAAATCCATGTCACCTTGGATTTGAACCTCAGTATTTGTATGACCCGACAACCGATGAATCGAAATCTTCTACGCTTTATGTGCAAGCCTCTCCTGAACGTTTTTCCTGACAATTCTATTTTAGGAGCCCTCAACACACTGCAGAAACCAATAAAATAGAGATCCCTTCCACCGTCCCTGTTTCTCCCAGTCAAGCCCCGTTTGGTAATAGATTCAAGTACAACAGTTAAGGCAGCAGATGGACAGTGGAAAGGCCCCAGTTCAGGTCTCTATTCAACTGTGAAGTTCACAGGGACTTTGGACAAGTCATTAACTCTTAGTCCACCCTGCCTCACACAATAATTATTATCTGCATCACATGAGAAGTCACCCCCCCCATGTTCATCTTCAGCTTTTATGAAAAAGGTAGGACATAATCATATATATAGTAATTCTGTGAGCACACAATATAGATTTAAGAGTACTTCCACTACAGCTTTCAGCTTGAAAAACTTCAGCCTACTATTCTGTTAAAATATTATAACTTTCATGTTGTCTATACTGATACATTTGAAACCAAATGCCTATGTTCAACAAAGCTTTAGAAACCAGATAATAACTGAATAAACAAAACAGTATGGGATGTGAGGCATCAACTAAAATAATCTCTCCTACCACCCAGAAAATAGCAATCTTATGACCAAATTTTAATATAAAAGATCTTTCAACCTCATCTTAACCAAGCTAACAGCTGACATGCCACCTCTGTTAAAGGAGGATAAGACAAGAGATGCACTGCTATTGAAGGAGAGATAATGGATTAACTGAAACACCAATCCCCTAAATCCAATGAAATAGTTCAGCAATTTAGAGAACATGTTTAAAAGGTAGATGCATCCAGAACACTTTGGTTATAACTGAGGCAACCTTATGCTTATCTCCAAGGTAAAAGATTTATTGGCCCTCAGCAATTCAAGGAAGATCTAGCTAAAATATAGTCTGCTGTGGTTAAGATAGATGCACTATAAATTAGGCATGAGAAACTCAGGACCATTTCATTACAACTGATATTATTTTCAAGATGGGTGCCTATAATGGGGCTGGATTAGAATATACAGCATTCTTCACAGTCCAACTTCGGATCAATTCAGTCTTGCAAAAATAATGGTTATTCTCACTCTATGCTGATTCATCAAACTTCTTAAGAAACTCCAGTTCATCCTGACCATGGTCTTCATCAGGCAAAAACAGTCTGGAGATTGTAAAGGCTCCTCTCTCTCAAAAGATGCCAGAAACCTTGAATCTTGCCTAAGATTAGCAGTGATTCCACTTATGTATCTTAAATACAATCCTCTTTTGGAAAGATAATACCCTCAATAACATCACAGAAAAACCAAGGACCAAAACTTCTTAACTTTTCCCAAGGGGCAGTTATGTTCTTTGTCAAAAGAGGCATTTCCAAAAGTATTAAAGCAAAAAATTGTTAGCAAGATATCAATAGTATCATTTCTCTGCAAAAAGCTGTCTGTATTGATGGGTTTTGTTGGCTTGTTTGCCATGTTTTTGATATTATCATTATTTTGTATTGCACTTTTTGTGTCCTTTTGTCTGAAGAGACTTCAGAGTGCAGTAAGAGATTCTGTGCTAGTTGATCTGCTAAGCTTTTTTTGGGGGGGGAGGGGAGGGGAGGATTGTACACTGCACTCTTGTGTATATTGTTGCATTTTGCTACAGAGGAATGGTGGACCTGCTAGTTTTAACTTAGTAGCTGCAGTTATTCTGTTCTTTCAGCAGGTCAAATGTAAAAATAAGTGTTACTATGCTGAGCAAAGTTGTATACATGACTCATTATTACTTCTTTTTTTTAATAGTGAGGATATAAACATAATTGATACTTAGGATGTAAATGCTGATAACCAGGCAAGGAGCAATTTGTGTGTGTGTGTGTGTGTGTGTCCCAGAATGAGGCCTCTTTCCTGGGCTCTGAATTTTTCTTTTTCTCTACCAGACAAAAAGTGTATTTTAGGGTGGTTCTTTTCCATTCTCTCCTATGCTTAAAAATTCAAATATTTTCAGTTTCGTTTAATTTATTCTATTTGATTTATATTCTACTTTTCATTTTGGAGCACAAGTCAATGTACATATTGCTCCATTGTATTCTAAATATCACGGTCACGTGATTCTTGCCTTCCTGGTCAGTGGGGAAGATTTGTAGTAGCTAAGAGTGAAGCCTAAGCATCTCTTATAAACCTTGCAAAACTAGATTAGGTTTCCCTTTCTCTCACCCCATCCCCAAATGAGAGGACTTACTGGACATAACAGCTGGAACGGTTGACGTGGTGGTTACTGTGGCAGCAGCCCCAGAAGCGGCGATCGAAGCAGCAGTCGCAGCTACAGCTGCCAAGGCAGAAGCAGGAACAGGGACCGGGACTGGGAGGGGGACAGGAGCAGGGGCAGGAGTGGGAGCAGGGGTAGGGGCAGGAGCTGGGGTGCTGGCTGCATTAGGAACAATGTAACTGGTTGCCCCCTCAGCCGTATTCTTGTTCTCAGGAAGAGCAATGGAGATGAGAGACAGCAGGCGCAGCAGCTTCTCAGTCAGTAGAGAGCTCCGTCTGATCACTGGGTGCGACAGCATATTCATCAGCTGGCCCAGTGGAGAGGCCTCCAAGCTGTAGGGGGAGCTCTCCCCTTCTGAGCCAGAGCTCACAGGCACAGATTTGATGGAGTTCTTGCCCTTGCGGCTTACATTCATGTTATCCAGTTTGACCAACAAGTCCCAGAAGTCCGTGGAGATGCCACTTGTGCCCATTTGACCTGGGCAAGGACTGCTTGACTGCTTATTACCACGTTCCCGCTCATTTTCACAGTTGGTCTCTTTGGTCCGCTGCTGTGTGAAGTGACTGGGAAACACCTGGAAAGGTAGGGGAAAGGAAAGGAAAGGAGGGGAATTACATCTCTTTCTAGGATCTCTGAATCCATGCTGGCAGACCACATTCAATTTTAAAAGTTTACTAGTTGTTCCTCTCTGGCTTCACAATGTAACAATGGCACTTCCTCAATTTAACTACCCCTCCCCCCCAAGTCCCCACATGCATATGCCATCTTCTAGGGCTAGATTCTCTAGGTTCTGGGGGTGGGGGGGAAATGAATCGAGTTAAGTTGTGGTCCTATAAATGTAATTACTTAATAAACAAACAAATTAATTAATTAAAATAAACCTTGAGGCCCTATTATAAATGTAATAAATAATAAAATAAACAAGCAATTAGCTGCCTTGATGTTGAAGATTACTTGGATTCTTCAGATTCACAACCTGAAGAGCCAGACCTGGCAGACCCTTAGCCTGTGTTGCAGGAATTAACGGAAGGGAACACCGTGGGAAAAAGGCATTTGAGGAGATGCAATTGCAGGCAGGCCTGGCTGACCCAGAGCCTGAGTTAAATAAGCTCCTGAGCCAACCACAGGTTACATGTTATGAAGGGTAGACCAAAGGAAGTCAAGCCAACTAGTTGAAAGAAAGAAACCTGACTTAGCAAATTATTCAAAGTGGTATCACGGGACAACTGCTTATCTGGCTCACTATGTTCTGACTTCTTTCTTGAAACTTTATCCATATGGGGTTTGGGGCTTATCTGGCTAATCCGTGGGCTAGATGATACAGTGGTACCTCGGTCCTTGTCACTAATTTGTTCTGGAAGACAGGCTGAATACTAAAACTGACGGGTACCGAGAAAAACCATGTGACTTACCACATGACCTGCTATTTCGGCCAGAATAAATAGCAAATCACGAGGTAGCTAACATCATCAAGTTCTTCCTTGCACATCGACTACCGGGAGAAAGATGAGCAGCAGGACAAGATTTCTGCTTCAAAATGTGTCAAATATCAAATTTGACGCGTTTTGAAGCAGTCAAATGCTGACGTATGACTGTATCTATTCTTTGATCCTCTCTAAATCTGTGATTTGCTTACTTTTAGAAAAAACCCACTTAAAGTAGAAAGTTTTACCTCTCTCACACTTTTGTGTTATTCCAACTGAAGGCTTATGAGTAATAAATATATTGAGTTTGTAGCAGACATATCTGTGTATATAACTAGCAGCACAGAACACAAAATATACCTCTAGAAAATGTATACACAATATCTGTTTACAGCTTATTGGCAATGGTAGCTAATAAAAAGGAATGGACAGCACTAGCACTGAACAAACTCTGCCTATCCACTTCTAAAGACTAATTTTCGAACACTAGCATTAATATTAATAAACATTCTTGCTCCTTTGCCTAGAATAGCGGTAGTATTTCTTACCCTGTAGTAACCCGGAAGAGTACTGATTAATTGCAGCTCCTTTTGGATAGACATAAAGCAAATATACAACAAACCTTCATTTTAAATAAATGCTGAATACAACTGGCAATATAAGGATGATTCATAAAAATGGTGTTCTGTGGAACCACAATGTTTTTTAGTGGGCAGGTCTGGAACTGCGCTAAACCTTCCCACTGGAAAGACTTCAGCATCGATATCTTGAAACTGCAGTGGGTAAACCACTCCAGGGTAACTTCTACCACTGAAGGGAAAAAACTATACATTCCACATATTTTACCTTTAAATTCACACAACTCTTTGGCATAAAAGAAGCAGGACCAGAAAAGACTACAGTATTTCTAGTGTGGCACAGGGACTTTCGGTGACAAGAGTTAATGCCCTGCAGCCGACTGCAATGGAGTTCTGGCCACATCAACTCACAATGAAGACAACAATTCTGGCAGACTATCACTGGGTCAAGGTCTTCATAATAAGCACAAGGGATATTTCATTCTTCAAGCATAAGAATTTAAAAAGCAGCTTGGAAATACTGAAATATAACTTATAATTTCACTCTTCTCCATTAAAATTAGTTTTGCTTCTATATGTTTTTAAAAAGTGTTTATGCTGGTTCTCTTTGTGGTTTTTAGCACACCATTGGACAAGATGGATCTAAATCTTGTAAGTAAAGATATACTATTATACATATGTATAGTTGTATAGCTCACTGTTTTCTATTTAGGAACTTGTTGCATTTTTTCTACATCTATCGTCTTGTGATAATTAGCCTTGTCATCTTGATTTATATATGGAATAAATTTTGTTTTTTTAACTGTGCAATGTTTCAACCTTTTCTCAAAGACAAACTGGCCTACTTCTTCGTGTATTCCTCAAAATGAAAAAAAAAAAGCTTTTCCTCATCTTATCAAGAGTAGTACATTAAAAATCTCTTGCCTTCACCTTGGCAAGTTGGATGAGGGTATCAAGTACATGGCGGCAGACCACTGGGGCAGCCTGTGGATGTATGTGGACCGTGGAACCAGCAGCAGCATGTTTCTCCGTGTGCTTGCGCCCTCCTGCTCGCTGGATCTGGAAGATGTTGGTTCTACAACCCAGAGCTGCATCCATGGAAACTGAGAGCCAAGAAAGCTGCCCTGAGCTTTTGGATTCCATTTTATGCAGTAGGTCAAGTGGACGGCTGTCAGGACCACAGCCTTTGGCTGCCCTTTTGCCTTTGTCGTCTGGTGTCACAGTCCCCTTGGGTGTCTCCACACACAGTTCGCTCTCACTGCTGCGCTGCAGGATGGAAAGTAGGCTCCGAATGACCCAGTTTCGTGTCTGTGCATGATAACAAAGATTCCGCAACACCCGATGAAGCCGGCTTGTGTTCAGCTTTGGCTCGTCTACAAAAAGCAGGACCAACAGACAGGACAAGGCCTCATGGTCCAGTAAAAGGCGGCCACGCAAACGCAGCAGACTGTCTACATTGCTGCCTGATGGTCTAAGAAGCAACAACAGAAATATTAGAGAAGTTTATACCATACTCCAAAAATACAAGATAATTTTTAAGGCATCTCAAAGAAACCCTTTCTAGCAAAGAGAGACTCATTTAGTAGAGGCAGTTTTGCTTATGTCATAATTTCAATGAGTTGGAAAGTTCTCTTTTCTTGTCAATGCTCATTCTATCTGTTAACCAGAATCAGTTTGAATCCATTAAACTTTGAATCAAATGCTTATCCTCAAGGCTGCTGGTTCTTAAAATATATCTCTGTTCTTTATTTTCAAATCAATCCAGACTGTCTTTCAGTTTACATAGTGAAGCAAAGGCAGGACTTTTTGGAATAGCTAAGTATAGGTATTTTCTTATTTCTGGGGGAAAGATCATGGCCAGTCCAATTTTTAGAGTTCAAATTAAGCCCACCTCCATGTTAATAGCATAACTAGTTTGGAGCAATTATTACAATTTTAGTTTTGCGATTCCAAACAAATTCAGGGTATCCCTCCTCCAGAAAAATCCTGTCCCCACTCAATATCTAGTACCTGCTGTGGCTGCTGCTGCCACCCATCTGGAAGGTACCTCCTCTTTGTACAGCTAAGCGTGTATACTGGACACCTCTGTTTCCACTCAGTCGGCTTGTGAAGGCTGGGTAGAGTGAAAAGGGGAGCAAAATAATTAAATCAAGAGCCGAGACCCAATAAACCAAAGAACATAAGATGACAAAACAGGAAAGGCTTGCCTTACCTGGGCTACGCAAAATAGCAGACAAGGCAGAAGTGCTAGAATGTCCAAAGAGACGCTCATGCATTAGTTGACGCTGGCGTGCTTCTTGTTCTCGCCTCAGAGCCTGTGCCTCAGCAGCAATATCAGGAGGCATGACTGCCAATACACTATCCTCCATGTCTTCCAGCACACTGCGCCGCAGGTCTGATGGCAGTGTTTGAATGAAAGTCACTGGATCCATGGGTGTGTCTGAGCTTGTGCTTTGCGCAAGCTCACGCCTTTGCTGTTCTGCCCGCTGCTGTGCCAACACCTGGAATAGAAAAAAAGATTTCTTCATCACAATGGAACCTTATATGCACTTCTTCAATTATGTCCTCTGAAACAGCTAAGTTTAAAATACCAATATTTTAAACTTAGCTGATATGATATTAAGAGAGGAACGAGGAAGCTGATCCAGTGCACCAGCTGATGAAGTGACTTGCAGGTCACAAAAACTTAATGCTTTTTAAATAAAATTTAGTTGTCAAGAAAGGTACCGTACTATCAGAACTCCTGCTTTTCTGTCATCATAGACTAACACGATTCTCCTCCTAAGTTTGAAAAGCTAACTAAGAAAAACCATATAAAACCCTATAAAAGAAATATTCATTAAATAACTAATAATTGGAATATCTTTTCTCAGGAGTACTTTAGCTTGATTCTGACATCATTGCATTAGTATTTTGATTACATAGAAAGAGAAAGACCAATTGCGGATGTCTATTTTATAAATAAGACTCCACGAACTTGGATAAGCATGAAATTCCTTTCTTTGGAGACTTGACAGAAAAGAATTAGGCAAGTAAGTTCACAGAAAATAGTAGTGGAAGCTTGAAACCAGCTTCCAGCAATGTCAGTCATCAGTAACAGAGTTTAAACATGCTTAGGATAGTCGTATCATACAACAAAAATTTAAAAATAAAGTAAACATAAATAAAAATAATAATTAAAAAGGAAAAGAAAAAACTCAATGGACCAATAGGTATTTTTCTACCATTAATTTTCTATATTTCTAAATATGACTAAGGAGTGATATAGATAAACACAATCTATTTTATGTAATGCAATACACGGTGGGACCACAAGGACAGCTTCCGTTTCTTACTTCTCCCAGTTGCTTCGATTCTGTGTTACCCCCCCTTAAGTAATACATAGTAATAATACCTCTTCCTGGATAGCCGGGGGCAAAGCAGCCAAGAACTCAGGACTGACTTCCGTCACACCAGGATTGCCCACTACAGGAGGGGTTGGAGTTGTGGCCGTGGTGGTAGGGGCCGAACGGGCAGGAGGCCGGATACCCAACTGGTTCTGCAGCACTTCACGTCGAATGTCATCAGGCAGGGCAGCCAAAAAAGATGGGTCGACACCTTCAGGAAGATTTATTCCTGTTGAAAAGGGATGTTAGGCACACAATTGTTGGTGCTACAGAGAAAAGGGGACTATTGTAAAACCCACCGCTGTTATCTTTTTCGCTCCTGTAACATTTACCTGCCAAAGGATCTTCCTCTTCACTGCTGGTGGAAGGCAGTGGCTCTTCCAAGATGCCCCGAGAATCAGCACCAGAAATGGCTACAGCTGAATCTCTGGTGGAGGAGCTCTCAGAGGAGGATGCAGGTGGGGAGCTGCATAGCAGGGAAGAGTGATAATAATTAGTGCAGGACTAACACAAACAAAACAGGTCACCATCTTATATTTGATTTCGGGTCCTTACCCATCATCCACCTGCTGGCTGGGATCAGGCTGTCCCTCCCTAGCAGTATGGGCGTTTGGCCCTTGTTGGGTGGCATCGGCTGCTGCCACCACAGCATCTGTTCCCGCCTGTTCCACAATGCTAGCTCCACCACTCTCCGTCACGCTTTCTTCCAGATTGCATGAAGCCAGGCTGCTGGTGTCCATGGGTGAGCCCTCTAACTGGCTGCTGACAGCAGTCAAGGCATCCGAGTCTTCAGCTCTTTCTGGAGAGAGCGAAGCTGGTGGGAAAAGCAAGACAAAGGTTTACGGGGAAGGAAACTCAAATTCTTTCAAGGAGATTCACAGAAGAACACAGCTCTCTGGGATGTGAAGTCCTCTCCAAGGAATAAGAATGGAATATATTGCTTGAGATACTGGACTGAAAATCTGTTGTTAATCAAGATTGCTAGCACCAGGTTGAATGGAAAGAAGCTATTCTTTCCATTCAACAAAACAATGCCATATTTTGGCTGCAATGTACTAAAAGACTTTGGAGTGGCAGACTGCAGAACTTTCCTGGAAAAACTATCAAAGCAGACGAATAACCCAAATAAATTGGCCCAACATTTCATCATTTGAGAGTCAAAATTTGAAATCACTCCTCCATAAAAAGACTGTGTTTTTAAAATAAAGAACACTTTGTTTTTTTAAAAAAGATTGATATAACCAAGTATATCACAGTGGGGATTATTACATAGGCATTAATGTTAACATTTCATACGAACATACCCATACATAAGCATAAACCGTTCAAAAATATGCTGAATGTTTGGACAAAGGTAAGAAACATGACTGCACAGGTATGTACAAGGGACAGAAAGGGGCAACAGTGGCTGCAGGGTGAAGCCTAACGCCACTTACTGATGGTGGGGGCAGGTGAAAGCTCCATCTGCGTGGCCTCAGCGTCTGTGCTCAGCCTCCCAGGGCCCGAGTCCTCCTGCTCCACTGGCATCAGCAGCTGCCCAGAAGCCTGAGCAGTGGACTGCCCCACCAGCTCCGAAGGGAGCTCTCCTGCCCCTGTTGCTTGTTGCTGCTGCTGCTGCTGGGGGCTCTCCAATGTGACCAGAGTCTGCTTGGGGCCAGCCGAGGCATCTTTGGCGGCAGCTGAGACTGCGGGGTAGCCGTCGGGATGGGTGGCACCATCTGGGAGCCAAGAAAGGGAGGGAGGCTGGCTTAAAACCCAACTTGCTGAGCAGCAGGAAGATTTCAAATGGGGCTTTGGCTTTCCCCCCATTTTAGTAAAACAAAGCTCTGAATTCACACAAAACTAAGTGCATTGAAAAAACCAAAACACAATATTGGGTACTTTACTCCACACAGGGAAAGTAGTAAGTTGTATAGTTATCTCTGATTTGGGGCACAAATCCCTACCCCACAACAATACAACTTACTACCTCACCCTGGTAGGAGCAAGAAGCACAAAGGCATATATAGTATGAAGGCAAAGTATTATTTCTCTTGTTTGCGCTACAGAAGATCCTCCCCTTATCCCTGTACTGATTGTTATAGATTGAAGAGTACACCCTCATTGGAATTGCTCTACTCAAAGCACACAACTGCAGTTTGTAAGATACAATATCCTACTGCAAACACCCCAGCCCAACCCAGCAATGGAACAACAAAAAAAATCTCCCGTGTTGCATCCAGACTTGGGGGGCTAGGATTCCCATTTTCTTGCTGGAGTTAGGTGTAGCTTTCAGTAGCATCTTTCTTCTTCTTCTTCTTCAGAGTAGGCAGTGGTGGCATGATGGAATTAGGAATCCTCATAGGAAAGACAGTAGATTGTATAGTTATCTCCAAGACCGGGTATGACCCTAAAACTATACAATCTACTACCTCATCCCAGGGGGCCTGGGAACAGCATCTGCTTGAGCTAAACTGGGGGAGGAAAATAAGACACCAATCAAGCATCCAGAAGAAATTTACCTGGAAGATTCTGCTCAGCTGAACTGTTTGACTGTGGCACTGGTCCCTAAGGAGGCAACAAACATACAAAATCAGAGTGGATGCAGAATTCAATCAATCCACCTCATGCTCTGAAGACCAATGTAGGTAGGAAAATGCTAATCCATACCTTTTTAGGACAGGATGGAGATTGAGTGTTACTCCCACCCAGTGTCTCCATTTGTGTGTTTTTTTAAGTCCTCTAAAGCAAACTTAAGGACAATTCTATATTAAAGCTAGTAAACATATTCTATACATTGCTATTAAACCCATAGAAAGACGCAATTGCTAGCTCTGTCCTAAAATCCAAAATTACAATGCATATAAAAAGAAATGCAGAGAATATTAGGCTATTTATCCCCTTTAATTAATCATTATTCTTGTTAAAGAGTTTTACAAATATCAAATATTTAGTATTTTATTATTCATAGTAAGAAAAAAACCCCAAACTGCCATATGCAGGAAGGCATTGTATACTGTTCTAAATCTATTGAAGTTATGCTATTTTCTTGAAAATTTGCATGAATATTTTTCACCTATTCATAGAAATATAACAGAAGTCATTTCTATTTTTTGTTATTTTTCCTATTTTGTTCAATTCTTTATTTGTTTTTCTACTGTCAGGAACTTCTGCAAGTAATAATCTACAGTATTTCATTATTAATCATATTTAATAACCCAGTCTCGTTTATTTTGTTGCTGAATTGGAACATTTCCAATTTCCAATTTCCAACATTCAACTTATAAAGAAGAAAAAAGAGCTGTAGGGATTGGGCTGCGTTTAGGGAAAAAATGTGATGATTCTGGGATAAAGTCACTTAGAAACAACAAATGGTTAGGGCCAAGTCTCCCTTCCTTTCATAAACAGAGGTTGCTTGTATTCTGCAATATAAAGTGCTAACTTAACCAAACATATTTCCAGCTGCTGATCCTTCTTCAACCAACTTTAGCAGCCATGCCAACTAGAAAAGTCCTTGAAAGTCTGAAGGCTGGTTCTTTAGGGGCGCCTTAAAGAAAATCCACAAATAGTCAAGTTTGACTGCCAACCTGAGGATTCTGCTCCTTGTCTTCTGAATCTTTGGCCTTATCTGACACTTTGGCCTCTTCCTCCGCCAATTGCTTGCGTCTTTTCTCTCTTCTTTCCTCTAGCTCTTCATCCCTCAAGGCTTCCAGGTGGTTGATAATGGGAACTTTCACCACTGAATGGGGGAAAGGCTTCCAGTCAAGCACAGTCAATTTAAGGGAGGAGGATGCTATCTGAAGGAAGGAACTACTCATTAGCTCACCTGAAACACAATCGTGCATACTTTCCGCATCAAGTACTTTGCATTCTTCCGTCCAGCGTGTCAAGGCAGTTGGGATGCTTGACAAAGTTCCTAAAGGAATGAATGAAAGGGACGACGGTTTTGACAGAATTCAAACAGCAGCCCTTCTCTTTTCAGTAATTGATGTATCAAGAAATAACATTTTGATGGGGCAGGCTGCATAGAGATTGGTATCCTTTGAATAATGCATAACTACCCTTTCCCCTGAAAATTAAGACTTCCCCGGATATTAAGTCCAATCAGGGTTTTGAATGCATGCACCCGAAAATAAGCCCTCCCCAAAATACAGCAGCAGCCATGAGGTGACCACGCTTGCTGCCTCCTGCACCTCAAAAATAATAAGACCTCCACACAAAAAAAGGCCAAGCGCTTATTTCGGGGGTCAAAACAAAATAAGACCGTCTTATTTTCAGGGAAACACGGTATGAATGTGGGCCAAGAAAATCCCATTAACTTAAATGAAGTTTGCATATATGTGAATATGCATAGGACTATTTCCCAAATTTTAAATGCACTTTTCTAAAAAGCATTTTCTGAGGAATTAACATAATCAAATTAAAGTCAAAACCTCTTTGGAGCAAGCTTTCCCTAAGCATCAATGTTGTTTCACCGTGACTTGGGTTATTGATAACACTGATAGAATCAAAGTTAGAGAACAGCTTTCAAGAACTGGAAGTCTTTGAGATACTTCAATGTACCAGAATGCTTCCTTAAAATAATGATAATTCCTCTCCCAACAAGCTTGCAAATGCTAGATTTCAGCTTTGATGTTATTCAAAAACTTTTAAGACACAATTATTTCAGTGTTCCAAAGCCTTAGCAATTAGTTCCCTGAAGACTTGCCTGCCTGGCTGGTAGCTGTGCTCTGGTCATGAAAGAACTCATCCAGCAACTCATCATCCGAGCGAGCAATTATGTGCACATCGTCATTGCCTACCAGGAGGCGAGCACGACCTCGACTCTGCAGTGGAAGGCTACTGCTTAGCTGCAGGATGTCTGCAGCTGCTGAAGGACCCAGCAATCTAAAGATGACATGCAGTAATTAAAAAGAGTTAGGAAGCAGATGTTGCAACATTTTAGGATATGGATCCTCCAATGCATGAACAAATTGCAAATAAGCCACTCTCTTCTAAAGCAAATTACTGGAAACTGAAATCTGGCCAGTATTGTTAACATTCAGCATTGTTCCTATTAGGCTCCTCTCTTTCTCCTCAGCTTACCTCTGCAGAATGAGAGGTGGGTTGGGCTGTCGGGTGCCTGGATAATGCACATGAATTGTATGGCCTGTATTGGCGGTCAGCTGTCGTAATGTCCTCTGGCTGCGACCAATGCCTTGTGCCAATCGAGTAGTAGAGGAACCGCTACCCAAAGTCAAAGAGCTATGGTCTGCATGCCGTACCATAAGTGGGTGAGTGGCAGGAATGTTGCCAGGTGATGGAGGAATATCCGCTAGGAATAAAAATAGGAGAGTTAGCAGATCAAGATGGGACTATGAAGATTTAAGTAGAGAGATTTCCTTAAATTACAAAATTGGCCAGACCCAGAGATTTAGCAAAGGTAGCATCATATAAGTTTCTAAATGGCTCTTGTTTTTGTAAACTCCAATTAATCTCATCAGCTTGGGCAAAACACAGGAAGAACACTTCATTCCAAAATAAGAAAAGTAGCTTCTTAGCCATAAACATTTTGCTTCCCAATTCTCACAGGTTCTAGAATATTATCAATATCCTATGGCTTCTGCGTTTCAGAATTCTTACTGGCGCTGGAGAACATGTTGTCAAATTCTATGATGAGGTCATCTTCACGGTCAAAGCGTTCAAAACGCACCAGCGGGGAGGCATTCATATCAGGATAGTCTTCATCTAACTCCATCTCTGAGCCGTCGTCATCATCTTCCTCTTCTTCACCTTCTTCACCTTCTTCATCATCCTACATGAGCAGCAAAAATCAAAATCAACTTGTATCCAGGATTTTGAAATCCACCCCTTTGCATTTCCCCATAATCATGCTCACTACTTTGAACCAAGGGAAATTCTAAACTAGCAAAACTCTTAATTTAATTGTACATTAAGCCGACTACAGATTCCACGCATTATTAATAATTCTTGAGACTACTAAAACCCAGCAACTTTTAATTGTCCTTCCTTGTTATTCCATATTCCATATTCTAGTCAGTAATGTGAAGATAGCAAAGTAAGTTGGCAGTAGGCTTTTGCACTGGCTCTTCTCTGGTGCCTTTACCTGATCGTCTTCATCTTCCTCCTCCTCCTCTTCTTCCTCATCTTGACTGTCATCTTCATCCTCATTGCTACCACTGCTGTCTTCTTCCTGTGTGTGCTCTTCCTCATCTTCAGGATCCAAGATATTCATAGAATCTAGAACAGAAGTGAGAGTGCAGATAAAGTGAGGTGGCCTGTGCTAATTAGATGAAAACATTTTCCAGTTATTTCTCTAATGAGATTCTCCAAACTCTTTTTTTCCAGATTTGGAAAAGCCTTATGAAGCAAGATTAACATAATTATCTTTCTGCTTTCTAAAAAAGAGCTTAAGCCTATGAACATCTTGAAAATATAGTAGGGTTAAGTTTCTTTTCTCCAGCACTGCACCAACCCCACCGGAAGGATGTCTGTCGGCATTTTTATGACTAGAGATAAATGTTTAGGCAATGCCTCACCTTCCCTGTTGGCCTGTAGTGTGGAAGCCTGGCTGAGATTGGAAGGTGCCTCATCCATCAATACATCCTCCTGAGACTCATCCTCTCCACTTCGTCCCACTGAAGGACACAAAGGTAGAGCACAGGATTTAGCAGAATCATGACTGAACAGCTTTTTTTCTGTTGAGGAATGCCAGAGCTGTCCATTTTATCTATAAATATCCATTATGATTCTGATGTGATGCGGTAACTAAAAACAAATACACTGATGACAATGTCATGAATGCATTTGCCTCTGCCTAGCACCCTGAGAAAGAAATGAAATGTTTCTAAAGAGAGAACAGATAGCACTGGCATCTGCCAACTATTAGTACAGCTTTTTCCATGCTTTGCATGAAAGAATAGCAGCCAAGAAATGGCATGAGCAGCAATTTTTCTCTATCTGGAGGAATGGCCACTCATAGAAGATAGAATTCTCTATAATATAATGTGGAACTTAAATTATTCCTTTAGATTGCACACGACGAAAATAAAACAAGATACATTAAACCCTGAGATCCTAACTGATGACCCTAACTTTAAATTATGTGTTTGCTCTCACCTATTATAGTACTATTCCCTGAGCCACCATCTTGCTCCAGTAATTCATCAATCAGATCCTCCAGTTCATTTTCGACCTAGAAAAACAGAGATGGGAACATCACTGAGATCCAGTTCCACATACTTTAATAAGCCTTGAAACTCTAGAGAAGCTGCACTATCCTGTGTTAGTACCTCTCTGCTTGTTGTTCCATCACAGATAGAAACTAATAAGCAGCCCACCCCTGCTTCAGATATCACAATCTGAATAAAACAAGGAAAGACTATGGAAATTGGTGGAAAGTTAAGCATATCAGTCCAGGTTTTATTCAGTCATTTAAAGCTGTCTTCCCCCAACCTGCAAACATTCAAATATGATGGGATTTCACTTCTCAATTCCCATGGCTGTTGGCCACTTGGGCTTGGGAATTTTGGAAGTGCTATATTGGCCAAAAATGCTGTTTTACGAAAGAATTTGGTGATTGCAAATCTTCACTTTTATTCTTCTGTATGCAATTTAAGGACAAACTTCACCTAAATCAACATAAGCAAGAATTCAAATGACAGCCCCATTGCATTATATTTCTGTCTTAAAAGTCTGCAGTCACATTGTTGTTGTTGTTTTTTAAAGAAACCCACAGGGAACACCCTTACAACCTCTAGCATTCGTACCTGCATCTCTTGTGTGCTCAGGACTTCAGGCTGCCCCGCAATCACCACTGCGTCAGTCTCTGCTTCACCATCCATGATGTCACCATCTGCTACTTCTGCTTGTGCAACATCATGGTCCTCCTCAGGGGCTTCTGTTTCTCCACTTTCTCCTAAGAGTCAAATAAAAGTGAGGCCTATCCTCTCTTGAACTGACTTTACTCAAGCACAAATCACTGGAGATACATATATATATATTAGCAGACAAAAGGAAATCTAGCCAGAGGACGGAGCAGATACTCATAAATCAAGTATAGCAAGAGATAAGGAAACTGGCAGGGAAGAAGTAAAAGTACACAGCCATTTTAAAGAAGAGTACTTAGGTGAGATGAGGCATGTTCACCTGCATCTTGTTGACCGCTGCTGGCATCTCGTGCTACTCCCTGAGCATCCTGCTCTGCCTTGCTCTTGCTTGAGGCACTTTTGCTACCGAAGAGACTGCTGGGCTGATTGACAATACGTGACAACGTCTCCAGGGGCTTCAAGGCAGCATTGACTGTGTTGGCCATATTGGGACTTTAGGGAAAAGTACACACAGAGAGTAGTCAGAGTTAGAGCGAAGTAAGATATCAACAAATAAACCTTAGTTGATATTGATATACCGTATTTATCGGAGTATAAGACACACCTTTTCCCCCCTAAGAGGGTGAAAACTTAGGTGCGTCTTATACACTGAATGTAGCCCTGGCCAGTCACCCCCACCCTTTGGCCTCTGCCTCCCAGCAATTTACGCTCTTGCAGCAAACAGTGCAGAGCCTGATTAGCACAAGCAACTGATTATCGGCCTCCTGACCATCAGCTGATTCAGGTTGCAGGCAGGTGGCATGTGCTAAAACTGAAAGTGAAACTAAAATTGCAAGGAGGCAAATTACTGGGAGATAGAGGAAGATTTTTATTTTCTTGTGCTAATCAGGCTGTGCTGAAACTGGCTGTTTGCTGCAAGGAGGTAAATCAATAACTATAAATGACTATAGAATGTTCAAATTATTAAGAGTTATTTTTAAAGACTGCTTTATTATTGTTCTAGACAACTTAACAAAATGAAGAAGCTTTTTAAAATAAATGCTTGATCTG
>JANHFT010001052.1:64935-77118 GCA_032467955.1 Pseudoxenodon macrops | reverse complement strand
AGTCATGTTTGGAGTAGATCTATTTAAATAATTGGGAGGAGTTAGTGTGACTACATTTAAGAAAACTTTCTGGCATTGATATACTGCCATAATGCACATTTCTCCAATTCTTTGCTATTTCTGTGGGTCAGGCACAAATGCACAGAAATAGACAGCAAACAATGTATATCATCTGTGCTGTTTGCTGTGAGGCAGAGGCAGATTTTCCCCCCTTGTTTTCCTCCCCAAAAGCTAGGTGCGTCTTGTACTTCGGAGAGTCTTATACCCCGAAAAATACGGTAAATATAAATCTTTAATAAAACGGGACAGGGTCATAATTTTAATCATCTCAATAAGGCAGCCAATTCTATTCTGAAATAACCAGACTTTTCCCAAATACAAATCTTAACGGAATCCAGGGGAAATTTTATTTCTTAATTCCAACCAAATTGTTTAATACCACTGTAGCCATGAATAAATTCGGCTCCATTTCTTGAGCAAATTACCTGGACAGATCAAGACTGTGGGGCACTCTGGCCAAGTCATTGACCAACCCTTTCTTGAGGAACAGGCGGATGATGTTGTTCATGCCATTGTGCTGTGTCTTGGCTGTGGCACTACTGTAGAAGCTGGAGGTGGATGGGCAAGATTCCATGATGGTGCTGATGATGCACATTACTGCCTGTAGCCTAAAGTAAGACAGGATACCACAAACATGAAAGCAATGTTTCTGTGCTTATTGGGACAATATCATGGACACCCAAACACGCCATGTCCCAAGTCTGTGGAACGACATTTTTGTTTCCTTTCCCACAGTAAACATCTTTGTTTTATTTGTTACAAACTTTAATGGAAATAGCATTCTAAACTCTGGCTACTGACAAAAAGGCATGCTCTCGGGTAGCCTCTCCCCTGTACCTCTGAATGGGAAGGCACCCTCCAAAGGTATCATTACAGTCTTATAAGTACGGTGCCTATATTTTTAGAATACAGTGAAGAAACATAAGTTTACTGATATCTTTCACTTAGCCCAATCAAAGGCTAAAAAATGTCTGAACCTCTAGGTACGAATTAAGAGTTACAGTGCTGTAGCTTTCCTCAGGTACTGATCTACCTGGAAGCACAAATATTTCCCATATTCCTCACCTGGCATGTTTCTCGGTGCTTTCTGTCATGGCCAATGCCCGGCCCAGGGCTGCCTTCACCTCATTCACCAAGGCCACCTGGGCATCAGTGCCACTACCCGCTGCAGCCAAACTGGCTAGAAAGAGCCGAGCCAGGGCTGGTGTATCTTTGTCTTCAGCATTCTGGGTGTGGGGCAGGAGATGGTCCAGGACAAAAGCCAAAACACTACAGTCCTGGAAAGTTCCAGTAAGAGATCAGTGAGAAAAGAAAAACCAGAATTCCCAATTTTTCCCTTACTGACGCTACCCAATTTACAATTCTCTGTAAATTTATGCTGTCCGTTGTCTGCTGGAATAACTTAGGGCAGCGGTCACCAACTTGTTGTCCGTGAGAAAGTTTTGGTGGTCCACAGAAAATTTATTTGCATTTTTATATAACACTAAATACTATTTATCTTTTTTTTAAATTAATATTAGTGGTCTGTGGGATTTAAAATTATGAATTTAGTGGTCTCTGAGGTGCGAATGGTTGACAACCCCTGACTTAGGGTACCAGCCCTCAACATCATTCCTTGCTTGTACCTTGCTTCCAAGCCCATGGTTGTCTGGCACTGGTCAACCAGTGCATTTAGACTTTCTTACCTCTTTTATAAGTTCGGACTGGCCCACGGTGTAACTGTAGTTTGCAATTAATGTAGCAATGCCTACATATGAGCGTACAAGCTCTGCCAGGAGCCGCAGAATAGTAGAAGTAGGCATAAGTGGCTTGCTCCCCTTAGCCTTTTGCTTGTTCTCCTCTGCAGCTTTATCACCATCCTTATCCTTCTTATTTTCTCTAGATTCTTCAGGCGTAGAAGCTATAGGTTAGAAAGGAAAGGATCTATCAGCGGAAGAGCTGCTATCCCAAGAAATCTAATTTCATAACATCTGAAACCAGATCAGTTTGCCCATACTTGGTACCTTCCCAGATATATTGTGATTATATATACTGATATAGAATACAGAAAATTATAGTTCCAACACATTTGGAAGCTGTAGCTTAGAGAACACCAGACTACACCCAATTAAGATAACAATTTGATCTCATGCTAGAAGGGGGGGGGGGAGGAAGAGAAGCTGCATTTTTACTGCTAAGACAAGAAATTCCCCCTATAACAGAATGACATTTAGAAGCTAACCAGTTTACTCAAATAAACTTCCAAATGCCTAAAACATACCGGCAGAAGTATTAAGCATTTAGCTTGGGATTGCATCATAAAACTAGTGCTTACCATCACCTTGGGGAGTTCCAGATTGAGGAATCTCTGAGGTTGCGCTATCAGCAGCAAAGACTTGAGCCTAGAGCAAAAGAAAGACATAGTGAATGATTTAAACTTCATCAAATAGAATAGAGTGCCATGCATGAAAAGCAGATACATTTTTATGACACTTCTTATCCTAGAATTAACAGAACTACTTGGGTTGTTGGCTGCAGAGACAGATCCGAGGGACTCACATTGATGCCAAAGCCTGTCTGAGAATCGAAATCACTACTCTGGCGAGTCAAAGAGCGGTACTGCTGATACACATCGTCTCCCATGTCTTGTAGAATCTGGCTCACTTCCTGATTAGTAGTATTCACTTTGGGTTCAGATTTGTCTGCTGAAAATAGAGAAACAAAAGCAGGTCTATAGATAGTACTTTCAGTGGTAAGCCTGCATATCTGGCCAAAACAGAGTTACCTCTTCCAGAAAGATAAAATATTGATACCTTAGGTGCAAAAACTTAGATGTTTCAAAATTATAGTATATGCATAATTATATGTATGCATATAATTATTTACTTTTGTAAGGGGTGTGAAAATATATCAGAAGCATTCTAGGGGTGCGGGGTATAGAAAAGGTTGGGAACCCCTGCCATAGATACTTATCTTCCTGAGTGACTTGCTGAAAAATTAAAGCCACCTAAGAGGCCCAACTGTTTCTAGGGGCAAGGGAATAGTTAATGTTACCGCTGGCTTCAACAATGTCTATGGTACATTTGGAGGGAAAAGGCAAAACTATTTAGAATAGGGTTCCCAATCAAAAGGCATGAACGCTTCAGCAGTCAAAAACTATGATGCCACAGATATAGGGTTCTCTTCTATTATGTCCCAGGGTATAATGTACCTTCATCAGGGGCATGGTAGGCAGCCAAAGCATTCAGCATGTCATAGATCACCTCCTTGATCGTATCAGGTATGACAGGTAGCGGTGAAGGTTTAACTGGAGTAGTTTTCACTAGCTGGACAGCATTGGGACCCTTGATCCGCAAGTTCTCGAACTCGTCGTCAGAGGCTTGGGGAGCAAAAGGAGAAAGAATAAAAAGAACTAGAGCCGCCAACACTACAAACAGGATCTGGAAAAAGAGGTTGAAAAGGGGAATAGAGAGTTCAGCATGCTTATATCTGCTTTGGGGGGGATTTTTACACAAAAGGTCTACTATGGATAATAGCGTTTCTCCTTCTTGTCCCTGGATCCAGATCACCATATTCTCAAACATGAACAGTCACAATCCAGGTTCTGGCATGCCTGCACACACACTTGTCTGGTCGTTGCAGGAGAACCAGCAGAGTTATGATGTACTTACCAGTTCCGGAGCCACGGGGAGCAGGCAGGGCAATACGAATGCAACCGTTGGCTACCTCAGTGAAGATCTCAGGATTTCGGCAAGCGGCTGGGCCCAGCACTCGCAAGATATAGTTGATCTCTCGGGAGCCCAAGCTGCCTGACACCACACCTGAAGTGGTGCTGCCTGCTCCACTAGTGGCTGCTGAGCGCACAACCTACAATGACAGAAGGAAAAGGCAGGTGAGTGAAGGGATCTGAAAAAAAAGCAATGCCACTAGACCAGTCTGCTGGAATCACAGAGACAAAGCTCAAAATAAAAGACAGGGCAGCTAAGAGAAATCAGAGTTAAGATTCACAATCATTTTATACGAGATCTATGTTGATATAGCAATACAGAGAGAATAAAAACTATGAATATATGAATTAGGAACACCTGAATACAACTGCCAGTGGGGTGTTGCAAAAAAGAAGCTAATGAATTCTAAGGTTGAATCTGGGGGGAAAAGAGGTTTGGAATCACTCTATACTATCTGGTCAAGCTGCATCTGGAACTCTATATTATTCTGAGAACATATATTTGCACTGTAGGTTGCCTTGGGCCCTTGATAACTAGAGAATGAAATTTATAAATTAATATAGTGCTGGAAACAACGCTTAAGAACAAGCTGGAAATCTCTTTGCCAGATATCTTCCCTTCCTGCCTTGCCTTCTTGCACTGCATATTCTGTATTACGTGGAACAGGGCATCAGCCTAAATTATTTCCCTATTTTTTCCCAACATGATGATTCTATGAATACAGGTAGTCCTCGACTTATAAGAGTTTGTTTAGTGACCAAAGTTACAACGGCACTGAAGAATGTGACTTATGACCCTTTTTCAGTTACAACCTTTGCATGATCATGTGAACAAAATTCAGAGGCTTGAAAACTGCTTCATATTTATGACCGTTGCTGTGTTCCACGGTCTTGTGATCACCTTTTGTGACTTTCTCACAAGCAAACTCAATGGGAAAGCCAGATTCACTTAGCAACCAGGTTACTAATTTATCAACTGTGGTGATTCACTTAGCAACGGTGGCAAGAAAAACTGTTAAAACGGAGCAAAAAACCCTTAACAAATGTCTCACTTAACGCCAAAACTTTTGGGCTCAATTGTGGTCGTAAGTTGAGGATTACCTGTACAGAACTACCCTGTTTCCCTGAAAATAAGACCTCCCCAGATAATAAGACCAATCAGGCTTTTGAGCGCAGGCGCTAAAATAAGCCCTCCCAAAAACACAGCAGCAGCCATGAGGTGACCACGCTCACCGCCTTCTGCACCTCAAAAATAATAAGGCCTCCCCGAAAATAAGGCCAAGCGCTTATTTCGGGGGTCAAAAGAAAAGAAGACTCTGTCTTATTTTTGGGGAAACGAGGTATTTAGCAGTTGAAAGATCAATAACTCTTTGATAAAAAAAATTAGAAAAAGATATGATTGGATGCATATAAGCACCACCCCAATGCCCTTTCTACCTGGTGGTTAAGTGGTAACTTTCACTGTGGTTTTGGAACTGGAACTAAACTTCCAGTCAAGGAAGCCATCATTATCTGCCTTTAAAAGTGTCACATGGTAGACCTCTGCAACCAACAATGCAGCACAGCCCCATTTTGGTTTGCCTGAAAAGTATGCTGCACAATTTATGCTGACATAAAAGTCTTTTTTGGTTCCAGGACAAGAGGAAAGCTCAGCAAATGGCTATATGGATGAGACCATATCTCTGTGGAACTGTTCAGGAGACATTATTATCCCCCTTTTTTTAAAGGGGTGTTTTGGTTTCTTTATCTATTTGGCATTTCTGTAAATGTTTGGGCTCCAAACACACACTTCCTGATACCTCTCTGTTGTACTGTTTGGTCTTGCAATTAGAGAAATGAGATAGCTATTAATATATCAGAAGTTTGCTTCTCTTTTTCCTTTTATAATTCTTTGTTTCCTTAACCAGTCAAATGGAATGCAAGTCTCAGTATATGCAGTATATGGGATCTGCGTAGCCACAATACCCTGAACAATTTTGGATAATGTTTAGGGCAGTGCCTGTTTTAAAATTTTGCAAAATGACATGAGACTTCTGACCTCATAAAAGCATAGCATATCTCTAACTTTCATTGAAACTGCCCTTTTTTCTCTGTGCAAACCTGAAAGAAAATTATAATACTTTTGGTCAGATTTATCTTATGGGATGATTAAAGGGGATGGCTACTTATAAAGGTAGGGTATGAGTTTTATCAGAATTTTAAAATATATACATATATTTCTAATAAAGGAGAGACATTTGTAGCTTAGGGTTGAAATGAGGGGTCCTGGGTGCTCTCTGAGCTTGCTTGGTTTTTTTTTGCAGACGTTTCATTACCCTAACTAAGTAAAATCAGAAATGCTACATTTAGTGAAATTACCTAATTTGGGTAATGAAATATCTGCAAGAAAACTACCAAGCTCAGAGAGTACCAAAACTCCTCATCTTCATTTGTAGTATATTCTGATGGGATATAGTAAAATATTTGACTTGCCCACTTTAGCTTCTTTTTAAACCTATCCTGCTGTTAACTCCATGAAATAGTGAGCATGTACACAGATTCAGGAACAATACTCATTAATGCATGCATACGTTTTTACCTATATAATAATTCTGAAATGTCAGCATCCTTTTTTGAATCCTTTTTCTTTTAATGTCAATATTCCTATTAGGCCCCAAGAACCAAGAAAGACAAGGAGTTACTTCTGAAAAGTTTCCTTCATTGTTCTTCGCCTATAGACACAATCTTCCCAGACTGTACATTGTGATGCAATCTTATTGTATTTGCATCATGATGTTACAAGAAAAGAAGTTAGTAACAGTTTTCCTTGTGACACCACAAGGCTTATTTATTTGATGAAGTCATAGCTTGTTGCAGCTGGCTCTGGTTTATTGCTTTCAAAAGATGGAAGAATTGAATTATGGAAATTAATCCTTAAATATGGAGATAATCCTAAAATGGTAATGTTGTATTGTATTTATGTTATGAAATAGCAATTCACAATAATTGTGAATTGTGAATTATTGTTCAGGAACTTAATACTGGAAAAGCAGGACAGAACAAAAATTTGTGGAACTTTCTGCCAACAATGATTATTCCCAATGTGTATATGTGTCCATGTGCATATTCTGAAAGAGAGAAAGAGAACAGATGAAAAAAGTTGAACAAGTGCTGATTACTAAATAAAAATAACATAAGCATATCACGTTAATTTGCTGAAATAAACTGTGCCCATAAGTAGGCCATTTTGAAAAGGCTTTCTCATTTCAAGTAGCAGCTACCTTTTGAGAACATACGAAAGAAAATTTGAAACAACCAGCAGAGGGAGCCATTCCCAACTCTTGCTGTTCATCGAAGAGTATTAGGAATCAAATCCTTTGTTTAGTTTTATTTCAATCCTTCCATGGGTCATTTTGGTCATCTTGTTTTATGCCAGACTGGATCTGACTTATGAATTTGACTCCCATTTTGTTGAAAGATGCTGGGAAATAGTTCCATTATGGAGGATGGATTAAATTAATCAGTGGAACAACTTGCTTCCAGAAGTTGTGAATGCTCCAACACTGGAAGTTTTTAAGAAGATGTTACATAATCATTTATCTGAAGTGGTGTAGGGTTTCCTGCCTAGGCAGGGGGTTGGACTAGAAGACCTCCAAGGTCCCTTCCAACTCTGTTATTCTATTCTATTCTAAATCTAAGCAAAATAAAAGTCATTTCTGAATCGTTACAAATGCCTGCTTAAGAAAAAAGAGGATTAATGTAGAAACTCACTTGGTGCTTCTGTGGAGTTTTCTATTTCAATTAAAAAAACTTAATTTTCCTTAAGGGTACAATTGTGATAGTAGACAATACTAAGTAAGGTGGACCAATGACCTGGTAAACCAAAACACATTTTTCTTACATTTGCATATTGTTGGTATTACCAATGGGAGTTATCAAAGTTTATCAATTCTCATATAGCAAGACTGACTTCATGTTTGAGGTTTCCAACAATGTACACTGTGGAGTTTCTTTATCTTAGCAAGTGTATATTAAATGAGGGAAGCAGTGTACAAATCCCTCAATTTTACGAAATTGACAACAGAATAGTTAGCACTAAAGACAGTTTATTACCCTGCTGCGCTTCCCATCATATCTTCAGTGTGAAAGGCTGGGAGAATCCTGATGAAAAGGATGGCAGCAGGAAAAAAACTTCGTGGTGCTTCTATGCCATGGTGAAGAATGAAATAGATGCCAGGGGACGGAATCATGACTATAATTTCCATTATTTAGATTTCCCCCCCTTAATTCTATTGGAAATGCTCTTTGCTCTTATCCATTTTAGGCCAGTTCCCCAGCAGCTTCATAGAACCTGTGGATGTTCCTGTTACGAAGCAAGGAGAGAAGCTGTTTGTTTGTATCAGCAACTTTACTTCCCAAGAGCCTGGCAGCTTGGCCCTGCAGAGAGGTACCGTCGATTTCCATGCATTCCTTACTTGAGCGAAAGACTTCCTCAATCTTCTGTAGATGTCAATCCATTAAAAGGGATTCCCTTCTTGTCCTTTCTCCCTTACGGTTCTAATCATAGCAGTCCAGGGCTTTCTGCTTCTGTACCTTGGTAGTCTTGCTCTACAGTCACCACTAGGAGAATTGCCATTTTCTAGCACGTTTGGTCTAGTGGTTAAGGCAGTAAACTAGAAATTAGGAGGCCGTGCGTTCTAGTCCTGCTTCAGGCATGAAAGCCGGCTGGGTGACTTTGGGCCTGTCACTCTCTCTGTGTCCAACCCACTCTCACAGAGCTGTTGTTGTGGAGAAATAGGAGGAAAAGGGAGTATTGGATTTGTTTGCCACCTTGAGTGATTCATAAAAATAATAAAGGTGGAATAAATATAAATAAATAAATATAATTGTTTGTCAAATGCCATTGAGAGCAATCTTTGCGACTGGCTGCTTTGAGTTGAAATCTTAAGTTGGACTACAGATACTTCTCAACTTCCAACCATTCGTTTTAGTGACAATTCGAAGTTACAGCAGGACTAAAAAAAAAGTGACTTGCAACCAGTCCTCGCACTTACAACTGTTGCAGCATCCGTATGGTCATGTGACCAGAATTTGGTCTCTTGGTAACCAGCATGTACAGTAGTTATGATGACTGCACCATCCCAGGGTCCTGGGATCAGCATTTGCAACCTTTCCAGCAAGTAAAAGCCATGGGGAAAGCCAGATTTGCTTAACAACTCTGTGATTCACTTAATTGCAGTGATTTACTAAACAACCATTGCAAAAAAGGTCAAAATCCACTCACTTAACAACCACCTTGCTTAGTAACAGAAATTCTGGTCCCAATTGTAAGTTGAGGATCGCCTGTATAAGGGAAGGTGAAGAGAGAATGCTTGAGGCATTTTTTTATAACCTCTGGCAGGAGTAGGTTGGGGGTAATCCTCATTCTTCTTCACCCCTTGGCAGTTTTCAGTACTATCAACCATGGTATCCTTTTGGGTCATCCTCAGGAGCTGCGGCTGATGGATTAAACCATCCAATTGGGACTTCTCCCAATTAGTGTTGATAGGAAGCAAGAGGTACAGGCTGCAGCCCCGGCATTGTAAAGTACTGCAGGGCTCAGTCTCTGCTCTACTGGGACCATCTGTCACCACCGAACGACGTATCATCAGTAGGTGGATGATACCCAGCTACATATCTCTATCCCAGGTGAAATAAACAATGTTATGGATACCCTTTCATGGTGCTTGGAGACTCTGGGGGTCTGGATGGGGAACATCAGGCTTCAACTGAAGACTGGTAAGACTGGCTAAAGAAATGAGGCTCCCCTCTATATGGGGGTTATCATTTTTAGTCTTGGATGGGGTTTGTCCTACCCCAGACAGACCCAAAGCTAATATGCAGATCCTCTTGGATTCATAATCCCTGTTTGAGGACAAGGTAGCAAAAAGGGAATGGCAAAGAGGTTTTTGCTCAACTTCCTGTTTTGCACTAGTTATGCCCTTTCCTGGAACAAAAAGCCGTTCTTTCTGCCATTCGTGCCCTGGTCTCACATACAGACTACTGCAATGCGCTTTATATGGGGCTACCCTTGAAGAGTATCTGGGAATGTAGAGTGTGGAGACACAAACAGTTTTGGATGCCTCTATGGTATCACCTTGGTTATGCAAAATGCATTGGGTGTCAGTTTACTTCTGGGTCCAAATCAAGGTTAGTGACTGGTTGGTGTTGACATTTGATAAATTAAATAAACTAATAATGTGTTCCTTATTCCTGCAGGGGACCTGGTGATTTTGAATGATTCTATAGCATCTCCTTGGCTGAAAGGCCGGAGCAGCTGGGGAACCAGTGGCTTCTTCCCATCATCCTGTGTTCGAGAACTCAGCCTCTCAGGTTTTGATCCCCGATTCCTACATGGCGCAACACTGGAAATGCCATCCTATGCTCTGGGCCAGGCCCGAGCACTGATGAGCCTTTCAGCCCAGATGGAGGAGGAACTTGATTTCCGGGAAGGGGATGTGATTATCATTGTTGGAATTCCAGAACCTGGATGGTTTGAAGGGGAGATTCAAGGTCGCCGAGGCATCTTCCCAGAGGGGTTTGTGGAGCTTTTGGGTCCCCTAAAAACCAACAATAACTCAGATGACCCAACTTCACCCGAGGTTCCAAAGATAAATGGAATGAAAGATACATACCCCCAGGAAGAGGGGAAGCCGTGGAGTGATGAGGTGGCATTGCCAGGACCTTATGGGATTGCCCTCTATCGGTTCCAAGCCCTGGAATCAGCAGAATTAGACTTTGAGGTGGGAGAACGGATTCGAATTCTGGAAGTTCTGGAAGATGGCTGGCTAGAGGGCGAACTTCGAGGAAAACGTGGCATCTTTCCTCACCGGTTTGTGAGGTTGGAGGAGAACTGCCTACAGCCTAGAAAACAATGGAAATCTGGATATTTGCCGAAGGAGGTGGATTCTGTTATAGCCAGTCTTCACAAAGCAGGTTCCCCTGGCATGTCAGAAGAGCCTGGATGGAGTTCAGACTATACTGAGGAAAATACTTGTCAACCTCCTTTGATGCAAAGGGATTCTTTGGACTCTGAAGTAAAACAGAACCAAATACTAAATCACCAGAAGGAAAGCTGCCTTGGCTCTGTTCCTTTAGAAGTGTCAGGCACTTCCCCCCTAGGTTCTGATAAAACTGTCAATGGAGTTTCTTCCATACCTCATTCTCCACTTCAGGTAAAAACCCAACACTATGACTGTTCCGATAAATCAGAGCCCACTCAAACCCCCAAAACTCCATGGGACCGTTTGAAGGACTGCAAGCGCTTAGAGCAGGATGGGGAGGCTCATGGTCTGATCCGCCACAACATTCTTTGTGAGGACTTAGTTGTTTGCAAGGATGGACGGCAGCAGAAACCTAAATCTCATTCTTCCAGCTTCAGTGGAACGCAGGAGAGCTTGGACATGTGGCCTGCCTGTCAAGGTCCTCAGAACGAACTCCCTCAAGGTGTGGCCCACGGGGAGATCTGTGGGGACCTTGACTCAAAACTGACGGAGCAGCTGGCTCAGTTTGAACAGAGCCTGACAAATCCTATAGGCCACGGTGGCTATGACACTTTTGAGCAGGATAACGTTGCTCGGCATTTTTCCATTCTGGATTTCAATTGTGAGAGAGATATTGTATGTGGCACAGTAGAGAATACGGCCCAGAGAAGAAAGGTGCTACGGCCACCCCCACCTCGACCTGGTATTCCCGCCTCTGACTCACCACATGTGCCAGTAAGGCTCAGCCTCAGCACTGCATCTGCCTCACAGAGCATTCCTCCTTCTATGCGGCCTTCCAGGCCAGCACCCCTTCCACCTCCAGGGAGCCAAAGGAAAAGCCCAGCCGCAGTTAAGCAGCAGCTGGGGAGCAGAGAGAGGCAAGGGAACACCGTTGAGTCTGGAAGAACATCTCCATGTCCTTTCTTATTGAATCGCATTCAGGAATTAGAGCAAGAACTTGATTTTTACAGGAAGACTCACACAGAGCTCAGTGCAACACTGGAACAGCCACAGGATGAGGCTGGACAAGCTGAGACATTAGAGAACATGGACCTCTGTGACTGTAAAATATCATCTCTTTGCCTGGAGCTACAGGAGCTGAAGGGTGAGTACTGTCAGTCTCGGTGAGGGTGGATAGAGAGGACAGACCGTACCCCACACCTACCTTTTGCATAGGTGGAATTTAAAAAGGAGAAAATAATATACGTAGTTCAAGGTTGAGATTTTGAGTCCTTGATGCTCTCTTGACTTTGGCTGTTTGCTTACAGACATTTCAATACCCAAACAGGTAACATTATCTGTATGGTGAAATGTCTACAAGCAAACAACCAAACCTAGATGTCTATGGAGATTCTCAGTCATCCAGGTCATGGTTGTCCCAAAGATGCTTTTTTCAAGAGACAACTGGACTTTCTG
>JANHFT010001052.1:49682-60822 GCA_032467955.1 Pseudoxenodon macrops | reverse complement strand
CTGGTAGAGCGCTAAAGTCGCCACAGGTGCCCCCAACAGGAATGACGTTGAGCTGGCCTCACCCACACTGGCCACACCCACCCCTGCTCCCCCAAGATCAAACACAACCTTGATGCGACCCTCAATGAAATCGGCTTTGACACCCCTGACCTAGAGGCAAAATCATAATATTCCCTTTTCTTCCTATATTTAAATAATCAAGATCATGAACTATAAAGCAAGGTAGAAAATTATAATCTGAGCAAGCCAAGATCAGCATACATCGATCTGCGACTTACATTAGAACTCTTACAATGGATATGCTCACTACATTATTAAGTTTCCTGGATAATGTAACAGTTCTCAAAGCTTTGTGGGAAAGTGAATTACATGGCTTCCAAGAGCTGGCATTGAAAAGTAAAAACTGCATTTTACCAATGCTTTCGTTATGAAAAGCAGCAGCTGCCTTTTGAGTTTCTTACAGCAGTTCTCAAACTATTTCATTAATAGTCAGTCCTATTAACACTGGTATCAGAAAATCATACAAACTTATAGTGTGTCTGCCCTTCACCAGAAAAATCCAGAATGGAATCTTTGAAACATTGACATTATTTCGTAATTGGCATACGAAGACAATGTTTAGAAAGCAGGCAGATCAAATACTTCTGGAAATGATCATTCCTCCCATTAAAGCAAATCTGCAGAGCTGAAAGCTCTAAACACGGACTTTATTGAATTCATTTAAAAAAAAACTATTTTTGTAACTGCTGACACTACATATTTGAAGTGTTGCCTAGTGCTTAGCAGAATATTTACATTCAGTGCACATGGGAAATCCAAGTTCAAATGTCTCCTCAACAATTATTCCGTTTTAATTAACAGGGAAAGCCATTCTCCCTCAGTGTTGCTATAAAGGATCTCTTTTAAGAGGATGCTTTTTTTCCCCTTCTTCTTTTTTGGATCTTCATAAATGCAGGAAGAGAAAAAGTCTTTCAGGGGCACAGGTCATTCAGTCTTTTTTTAATTCAACAAGCATCCTCACATGAAAACACTGATGGGTAGCACACAAGATTAACTGTATGTAGAATGCATTATAAAGTGAAAAAAAATGTGTTTCTTAGGCCTTTTTTACCTAGCCTTCTTTCAATCTGCTGACAGTGAAAAGAATGCAGTGACTTCCTTCAGATACAACAAATGATTGATTGACTGACTGACTGACTGACTGATTAGTAATTGATTATATGTCATGAAATCAGTGTCCCAAAATGACCCCCAAGAGTTCATGGGACTATTCATTGTTATTGTTCATAAAACTATTATTATGGAAGACAAAACCTCCGGTAACCGACACAGATGTCCTGCATAATACTATTAGTTATTAAATTATTTTCATGTAATAAATGTCTTGGGGGTTGATGAACAATGTGAAGTTTCAAGTCATTTTTGACAACTATTGACCACACAGATAGTTTTTCTCGATTATTATCTGTCTCCGAACTGGTCCTTCAGGTCTTCCAGTGGTGCATCTATTGCCATTGTAAGTGAGTCCATCTACCTTGCTATGGGTCATCCATTTCTCTTTTTCTTCTGCCTTTCCCAGATAAGCACCTTCTCCAAAGACCTAGGTCTTTGCATAATGTGGATAAAAGAGGATAATTTGAGGCTGGTCATCTCTGCCTCAAATGAAAACCCTGGGTTGATTTCTTTAATGATCCATCGATTTGTTTCCTTGGCCAACTATGATATTTTCAGGAGTCTTCACCAAAAGCAAAGTTTGAAAGTGTTAATACTCTTTCTATCGTGCTTTTCCAAGGTCCAATTTTCACTTCCATAGAGAGTCACAGGGAATCCCATGGTTTATACAATTCTGATCTTTGTAGCTATAGACATAGTACCATGGATGGGGAGCAATGCAGGGGTAGGTTCTACTTACCTTCCCTACCGGTTTGGGGTCGCGCTGGAAGTGCACGTTTTGTGCATGCAGGCTCGCTACGTTCGCACATGCCCCCCCCCAATCGCTCCCGAGTTAAAATAGTCTGTGCATGCGCAGGAGGCTTTGTGCATGGGCACAGGATTTCAAGGTGGAGGACTGGTTCGGGGGCATGTCCAGCTGGTTGTCGCTGCAGGTTCAGCGAGCAGGGGGAAATTCCCGCTACTAGTTCTAGCAAACCGGTCCTAACCGGCAGGAACCCACCTCTGATGATTCTTCACTGTGACATTCAGTATTGAAAAACATGGCTATGGGTGAATAAAGCCACTAACAAATAAAAACATACTAAATTAAGTGATGGCTCTAATCCTATCTACAGTATATTTTAAATTTTGGAATGAAATGTGGACCAATGAAACAGCAAGACGACAATTACCCATGTGCACACAGATGCGCGCACACATATCTCAAGCTACTGTCTGTAATGGAATATGTAAACTGTTAAATGTTGTATCTTGACCACCCTACCACTTCCCACCCAATCTTTCCAAGAAGGGAATGAAAGACAGTTACTGAATCCAAAGTAGAAAAATGTCTTGGCTCTGCTGTGCATGCACTTGCTGTAATGCTGGCACCTCCTTAAAGCTCCTTTCCTGAGCTCAAACCATAGACATCAGACTCACCTCAAATAGTAAAGTTAATAGCAGGATACGCGTGGCCAGATTGGAGGCCTGAGGTAGGGTAGCCATCTGACTAATCCATTCAGAGACAGTCTTTGTATCACTTGTAGTGAGGGGCAGAGCTGCCTTGATGAGCACATCAGCAGCTTCCCATACCTGCCAAGGAAAAGTATGTTATCAGTGGCATTAAGAAGCCAACCAGCAGCATCATACCTGGGTCCTTTATAAGCTCTGTTCCTATTTTATTAATGAAATTACTTTTCAATTTACACAGTACCCAGAACTGCCATGCTTACTAGATATTTCACCTTGGATCTCCTAGTGTTCTTATTATAGTCTGAGCATTACTTTAAATATGTTTCCCAAAATAGAAGTGGATAATTTTTTTTGCTATTTGCGAAAGATAAATATCATGCTTATAACCATTGCATTTAACAAACATGCATTTTGGTTTGCCATCAACTACATACATGTGAAACATTTGTGCTACTTATCATTGCATTAACTTTTCCTGAATATAAATCTTTACCCCCATATTGCTCCAAAAATCATATAAAAGTGGTGGATGTTTGTTTAACTTAACAACTATGAATTTTTAGACTTTGAAAAAAATACTTTACCAATAAATAAGTAAAATATGTAAACATATACAGACAACACCCCCACCAAATCTTGCACAAACATGGACATGTGAAAACACGGGCAATAAAACTGCAAATAAAGAAGGCACCTGGATCACTTGCCATGTAAGATCTCAAATATAAACTCCAACTCAATTCAACATTTATAGCTTATTGTATTTCTTTGATCTAGTATGCAGAGAAATTAAAACAATCTGATCCAGATTCTCAAGACCTTATGGGATACAATCCTCATTAGGCCCAAGGAGATATGGTTTTGACTAAAGATGTAACCAACTAGAATCAAAAGCTCCTGGAAGGTATCTTTTCCTCCCCCTAAAGCATCTTAAGAAAATACGGAGGCGATGCTTTCTTAGCATAAAATTTTAACCTACCTGATTCACAACTTGTTTGAGGATCATATCTCTATAATCAGCTCCATTACGTTTGATGGCAGTCATAATGAGGTCACAGACACGGTACACTGTATCTGGGAGCTCATCCAGCAGGTGAAAGCAGCCAGGCAGCATAGTGTCAGTGAAGTTGTGCAACTCTTCTTGCTCAAGGGGTTCTGCATCCTGGAACTTCTCCAGACACTTGGCTTCTTCTTCCTCCTGTTTCTCTCGAGCCTTCCGTTCTTCTTCTTCTTTCCGACAAGCAGCTTCCTAGAAAGAAAAGAAACAAAAAAAGGTATTTTATACTTACTTTATCTGCTTCTATGCCGCTAAAAAAAAGGTGGGCTTTTTTGGGGGGGCAGGAGGGCGTTTTACAACATAAAAACTGCCTTGCCTCCTTTATCTCCCCTTCATGGCAGATCAATAAAAAATGTTGGTGGAAAATGGCAGTGTAGATGCCTCCAACACTCTCAGAAACATTGTCATAGCTTGATTTTTCTTCTAAACGTGAACAATATTTTATTTCAACCCAGCACTCTGAATCACAACATGAAGGGCATTTATTTTATTTTTTTTACCTCTGGAGATTCAGCCCTTTGGTCCATGGGGATGTCTTGTCCCAGGGACATAGCAATGGCCCTCATCATCTGATCTTCTTCAGACATGCTGAGATCCTGCCAGACAACCCACAAACAGATCTGGAATATTAGTGATTGGCTACTGGAATCCAACTTAATCTGCAGCCTAAAGGAAACTAGACAGTTGTATTAACTGAATTTGTAACTAAATTTGTAGTTACAAATTCATGTATTAGCTAAAATTATAACATTCAAGTGAGAGTAGAGCTCTCTTTTGTACACACTCATCAAAAAAGATTTTCTAAGCTAAGAGCATCAGAATCATAGTAATTAATTAAGTGATGATTGCATATTTCATCTTTTAGGATTGGGGAGTGAGAAAGTGTTCAATATTTCATCAATATCTAGAATGGGACTAGAGCAATTCATGCCATTACCCTGATGTCTACACAATCAATTCAGACTCTGGGAAGAGCAATCTGGATTAACTGTTGTGATAAAAATGAAAAACAAAACAAAACAAAACCACAAAGCAAAACAAGATACATCAAAAGGAGAAAACATGATCTGTCCCACCCTCTTTGGCTCTGCTTGCAGCTGGCTTAAGGCCCATTCATCACTAACATGTGGACCCCCCAATTCCAAAACAATGCAGTTTTCAAAAAAAAAACAAAGATTGGGAATGAACAATCTAGAATAAAGGAAGCCAAGAAATTTCTAAAAGTCAAATAATCTTAAACTGCTAGATTGCCTCACCCTTACAACCCCACCCATAAGGGGTGGAGGATGTGTCAGAAGATACTCTGTGGCTTGTTCCATGGTACTGGTGTTCAACAGAGCTTCCATAGCATGCTCTCGTGTAAAGCCCATGTCCATCAGCTGAAAATAGGCAGAGGCAGAAAACTTCATAAAGGGATTGGATATGCAAGCAGAAGACAACCAGAAGACTCAGTTTAAAAGCCAACTACATCCCCCAAAGAGAAGGGCTTAAACCAAGAATGCAACTTTTGCAAAGCACTAAAATAATAATGGAATGATTTCTACCTGCTGAAGCTGCTGCTGGTTCACTTGTGGCTCCCTTCGGGCACCACCCTCTTCTTGCCCTGCCTCTTCCTCACTGCGTGCTCCCTCTTTCTCCTTGCCAAGACGCTCACGGATAACTGGTTCTCCACGCAGGATGTGACACAGGATAGCCAACATGGACTCTGCCATGCGTCCTCCATATACTTTCAGTGGCTTACGGTTCCATAGGTTTTTGATGCAAGTGAAGGCTGCCTGCACAACAGAGGAGACAAGCTAGCAAAGGTAGCTCTACCATGGGGTCTCCTCCTTGGAAAGTCAGAAATGATTGAATTTTGCAGTTTCCAGACACAAAAATCACTTATAAAGAAGGAGAGGTTAGAATGGATCACTAGTGCATTCTACACTATAAGAAAAGGACAGGATGCAAGGTGTATGTATGAGCATTAAATGCTAATAAGTTAGGATTTTAGAAACAAAACAAGATAGATCAGCTGCCTGTTATCCACAAGATAGCAGATTCTTATTTAGACTAATCACAAAGAGTTTTCCCTAGAGTAAAATCACATTACAGCAGCAGCTGGCATAACAGCATATATAGTTCTATATATTTCACTTCCATATAAACTTTGCTTTATTTGAAAAAGAAAGAAATTGCAACTACTCACCTTCTGTGTTACCACAAGGAAACGCAAAGCACTGAATTGCAGGTAGTTCTGCCCACCTGGTAGCTTCACAGGCAAGGAATGGGGAGATTCCAGCACAGTGGTAGGATTCACCATTTTCTCCACCAACATGAGCCAGGCATCCAGAAACTCGCCTGTGCCATCAGGCAAATCTGGGTGTTCCAAGCCTTCAGCAACTGGAACTTTGCCTCCCATAGAAAGGGCCCAGTTGAAAGTCCTGGGTAGGATGAGACATGAAATGATTATACCCGTTAAGCATTCAGTTCTTATTTCCCCCCCCCTACAAAATCTCACTAAGGTTATATCGGATTTGAAGGAATCTTTTCTAGCTCACAATTATTACTGATAATCATAAATCATTACTGATAAAGCCCTCTCCTTGCCACATTCAGGAGCCAAAACCGAAGTTGGCTTTAATTTCCTATAATGCTGTGTGGTTGAAATGTAAGGATTTGGGTCAAAGCAGTAACTATACAAATTGCTTTTAAAAATAAAAAAATATATTCCGATCATCACAATGATAACGTCATACATTTTTCTAAAGTATTCCACCTTTTTCAAGAGATTTATTTCTAGTTCGTGTATAATAACTCTGCGGATCTTATCTAGGACAAGAATTGTTGCAATAAGTTCCCATTAATAGATGGCCAGTTCCTGTTTACTCTTGTTCCACAAAGACATGAGAATGTCTTTCGGGAACAAGCAATCAATGCAGTTAATTCTGTGGCTGCTCCAGAGCTGAAGGGTCCATTATTCTCAATTATTCCCATATTCCACCATGCACTTGTCATTCCTAAGCCTCTTAGTCCAATGCCAGCAATTGCTGCCATATCTGAACCATTAGTTCCTCTGATGCCCAGCAGACCACTGGATGATGAGTGTTGGACCGTAGGATACCTTTCTAAAGCTAAGACTCAGCTCAGCCTGACAATCCACACAATGTCAACTGTCAACACAATGCCACCCATTCTTTCTTCTTCTGAAATTGTATACCCAACTCATGGCAATCAGACCTTCTGCCTATGCTAGGCTCTCCAATACTGTTCTGATTGTGCTAGTACAGGTTTGGGAACCATTTCAGAGTCAACAAAACTCTCTTGGATCAGATCATTTAGGATAGATCTAGTTTGTGTTTTCTATCTCAATGTTAATGCACTTCAAGCTTGTTTTATTATTTGTGGTCTGGTCACGCTGTGATACTAAACCATATTTCTGTGGACTGTATTATGGAAGTAGACATTGTTGATACCGTTCTTCCATTTCAGTTGGAACAACATATATTCCTGTTATTTTCATCAATTTCCTCATCTTACAATTATTCTACTGTAGATCTCACTGATGATGAAAAAGATCTACTCAAATATCCAAATCCTCAAGCTCATTGTTTGGAAGATCAACTGGATAGCCGATTCTCAGAAGAAACAATTGGGATTTTAGCTGTATCTTAAAAGTCTTCCATTCTCAAGTCAATAGGCAAAAAATATCTAAGTTTAATGCAGGTTTTAGACTTTCTGCTCTCCTTATTGGTGTTTTTTCCTCAGTTGTCTTTTAAAATTCACTTAAAAGGTAACTTCAGCCTTTCAGTTTGATGAACTTTTGTGTTTCTTCACCCAGTCGTTAAACATTTTCTTATCTATTTTTCAATATTTAATTGTCCAATCTCATACCATCCTTTCATGGAATTCATCTCTGTGGGCAGTTACCTTCCAAACAATTCAACCTGATGGCAATGATGAAGTCTTCTGCAGTTGTTGCCATGATCTATGTTAAGTTGTTCCAGAGAACTCTGATGATTACACTGTGATGAGTTTTATCTGGTCTTTTAGACAAAATCATTCTGCACAAAGATCTTTTGCCTCTCTAAATTCCTTCCCTGTTTAATGAAGAGATGCTTTTTCCAATATTCTTTCCAAACTTGGATCCTGATTGGCATAAATATTGCATTCACTTGATATTTGACAGTTGTTTTATCTGGATAATATGTTTTGACCCAGAAAAACTACATCCACTACCATAATCCTTTCAAAGGTTGACTCAACGCTTTTCAAAACAGGTATTTGCATCCATCAAACTTTTGTTATTAATTGGCTCATAAGCCATATTTGTTACAGTTTGAGAAACTCTACAAGGACAGTGGAACTTTCAGCAGCTTTTCTGAGAGGCATATTCTTATCTGAAATCTGCCAAGCTGTAACAGATTGCTATCTCTTCAACAAAAATGTAGTGGACTCATTCTAGAAGGGATGCAACAACTGTGTTCTGCATTCTCTTAATTGCCTGTCTCATTCCAGGTTCAGTAACTAATCACCATGTTTGAATTTCAAAGATCATGATTAACTAATGAAATATTTCAACAGTCCAAATAAACCAGCACGCAACTTACTCAAAAAGAGCATTATGGCCTCCAGAGCACAAGAATTTTTGCAGCATCAGGTGGTAGGGATATTTTCTCTCATCAAACAGCATTGGTGAGGTGAAACCGACAGAACAGATGAAAAAAGTCAAACTAAAAGCAAAAACAATTCTGTTAAATCAAGCAAACTCAAAACAGTGCTGCTGATTTCTCAAATCTTTTCAAAATGTAGCAAAATATTATTGTCTATGAAGTCTAGGATAAGCTTTCCCCTTCCCACGAACATTGTGGGATGAACCCAAATAAGTGGTCTTACCGGAAGCGAGGCGTGGGTGTATATGGTGGGGGTTGCCAGGAAAGCCCCTTGGTGAGTAGTTTGGTGAGTGCTGAAGCTGTTGAGCGAGCAGCAGGAGTGGGAGCAGTAGTGGTGCTAGCAGCATGATGGCTCCTACGTTGTCTTACCGGGGAACCAACACACAGTTTGACCAGCAACCCAAATAATTCTGCTAAAGCACGTCCTAACCTAGAAGATGCTGAGAGTGAGAGAGAGAATAAATTCAGTTTTATGTTATTAAAAATGAAGATATGCTCCAAAGCAAAGTCTTAAGTCTCAAGACTCTTTATTTATTAAGATTAAGAATTTGGCTTCACAAAAGGCTTCTTAGAAAATCAAAATGGTGCATGGCTGTAGTTCAACACTTGGAAATACTGTACACTGACCTGCTTGGAAGAAAACAGTAAAGGCACGCTGTAGAAGACTAGAGAGTACAGTAAGCAGCAACTCATTTTATTTTCTCATAAAATGTGCTGTGATTGGCTAGGATCATTGTAACAGCCATATTGTTAATACAGAAGCCCCCCAGTCAGGACAACCAGTAAAAGAACTCGCAATATGCTCCCAATATTCAAAATGTGCTCATTGCTCCAGAAAAGTTGTCTACTTCTGTCATAAAAATTATTCCAGCATTTTGATATAGCTATGCTAGCAAAGGATCACATTCTAAGCCTTTTCCTTTACAAATCTGGAAAGGGAAGGCAAGTCACAAAACAGAACTGTTCTTTAATCATAGGTATCACATTCTATTAAAAAGCTCCCCTCTTTTTTCTGAATCAGTTCCAACAGTTTCCCCCCCCCTCACCTGATAGAAGGGGCTTGATCTGCTTGATTCGAGCTGCCATGGCTGGGGTTATTTTTGACTTCCCCTTTGGATCAGAAGAACTAGGCTCATCAGTTTCCATTGGTGCCAGGGTGTCACCATCTAGGCCAATTCCTTCTAGCAGACCTTGGGCAGAAGCCTCCATGGTTCCAGCTCCTACTGCTTCTGGTTCACCATCTGCAAAAAGCAATGCTGATAAATTAACCATTCAATGTTTCTTTCTGCCAGCCCATTTCCCACAATTTCATTTCGAAAGACCTAAACTACTCATTAATTCAGATATCAATAGAACCCAATGGAATCACCACTACAAGCATAGAAAATCTTTAGAAGCTGGAAAACAGTAACCCCATACCATGAAGGCAGGCTAAGGGTGGGGTTTGAGAGAGCAGAAAAGCAAAACTGTATAGAAGACCAACAGAGCAAGGCAGGAGCATTAATTTCAAAAGAACTATCAAGCCCCCCAGAACACCTCATTAAATGATAGTTTCCCATCAACATATACATTTTCCATTTGAAAAATAAAATTGGTTGTGTGCAAATGTAGCCTCTTTTGTTAAGCCAATACTTCTTGTCTGATAAGAAGTTGATTTATTAGTGTTGAAGTTGCTTCAAGAAAGAATAAAATCTAACAATAATTTCACTGCTCTACGAGAGGAGCCTAAGATTGGTAAGAAAGCTGGCTACTCTACTTTGCCATCAGGGGAATGCAGTGCAAAATGCTTCTTCTGCCAAATAGCCTCCACCGAATACAGTTTTTATGGGATAGGAAATCTGAATTTTGTATCAGATCTCAACTCAACAGATAAGAACATCTAACTTCCAACCATACCTGCTTTTTTGGCTCCCTGGGTAGCACTTGGTACAGTTTTCTCTTCCTTTGGCACCAATTTCTGCATGTCAGCCTGGCCAAATTCACAACCTGAAGGTAAACTGCAAGCATAGAAAGGTCAGATACTGCTGCAAGTAGCATGCATTTAGCAGATGCCCCGGTTTCTTTCACAACAGGGAAAAATATACCAAATTTTTCAGACTATAAGGCGCACCGGTGTATAAGATGCACGTTTTCGAAATAAAGAAAGAAAAAAAAGGTTTTGTCATCCCTGGCCCCAGGAGCACTCTGCAGGCCTCCCAAACCGTCTGTGCATCCCATTTTCCCCAGAAACGGGCCTGTTTTTCACCCATTTTTATGAAAAACAGTGCGTTTTTGCCTTCCCCCCCAGTCCTCAGAAGCACTACAGGCCTCGCAAACCCTGTGCACACCCCCCTTTTGCAAAAATGGGATGCAGGGGCGGGGCTTCAGGCCACAAATAGCTGTATTCGGTGTATAAGAGGCATCAACATTTCCACCCTCTTTTGATGGGGGGAAGGTGCATCTTATACTCCGAAAAATATGGTATATAGCAATGATGGGGAACCTATGGCACGCGTGCCACAGGTGGCACGTGGAGCTATTTCTGAGGGCACACGAGGCACTGCCTTGTAAAAAACAACCCAACGGGCAAACCGGAAGTGATTTCCGGTTTGCCTATAGGGCCTTTTTCCATCCTCCAGAGGCTTCAGGAGGCTTCCCTGAAGCCCCTGGAGTGTTTAAAACGGCCCAGAAGGCAAATTGAAGTTACTTCCTGTTTGCCCATTGGTTGGGTCGTTTTTTTAACCCTCCGGAGGCATTAGGATGCTTCCCTGAAGCCTCCGGAGGGTAAAAAACGGCCCCACAAGCAAACAGTAAGTGCGGTACCCAA
>JANHFT010001052.1:26380-37129 GCA_032467955.1 Pseudoxenodon macrops | reverse complement strand
ACCCTCCCTTAGTCATGTTTGGAGTAGATCTATTTAAATGATTGGGAGAAGTTAGTGTGACTACATTTAAGAAAACTCTCTGGCATTAACTACAATTAAGACTACATTTCTGGCATTAATATACTGCCATAATGTATATTTCTCCAATTCTTTGCTATTTCTATGGGCCAGGCACACATGCACAGAAATACATAGCAAACAGTGTATATCATTTGTGCTGTTTGCTGGGAGGAAAATTGCTGGGAGGAAGAGGCAGGTTTTTTTTCTTGTTTTCCTCCCCAAAAACTAGGTGTGTCTTATATTTTGGAGAGTCTTATACTCTGAAAAATATGGTATCCAGTTCCATTGGATCTAACAATGATTTCTTGATGAGAAGCTAAACCAACACCTTTTTCAGAATTGGTGGAACCATTCTCTCTCTTACGGATGCATTCACCACAAGGATCCAACCTCATTTCCTCTCCCAGGATCCTTGACCAACCAGGAAAGACATGGACCTAGAACACAGATACTACACTTATAACCCTTAAAATTCTGTCCACTTCCTTAGAAACAACAAGCTCAAATAACAGGTGACAAAATTACACCCAGTCAAGTTCACAGAGTCTAAGAGAGTTCATCTAGCAGATGCCTACAATAATCTTCATTGAAGCCTTATAGATGCCTCCCTGGTCCTTCCCTACCCAGCAGTGACTAAAATAAAACTACTGGTTGAGAATCTGTGGACACAATAAAAGAAGACAAACACTCATATTTCATCACTTGTTTAACTGTGAGTCTCAGGAGCTCCTTATGTTGTATGCCCTATTCAGAGATTACCCACAGTAAAATGCACATACTGCTAACACATGAGTGGTCTTGCATATTTTTTGTTTTGCATACTGGACTGGACTGCCAACTTTATGCACAAACTGTTTTAGCCATAAGCAGCAACTATAATAGTAGATAATCTGAGACAAACATGGGGCTCAGTGGAAGCTGAGCATAAACAGCTTATTCCCATCCTACCTTGTAATAACCCACTACTTTTCACATTCCTCTTTTTCAAAAGCATTTGCCTTTTGGCATGGGTTTTTTGTTGGAGGGGAAAAAAATTCTGAAGCCCCTTAAATTCCCAGGCATAACCTCAGAGGTTTTCTGAAACCACATCAGAATTGTCATACACAAAAATTACTGCTCAATGTTTTGTCAGAGAAACCCGACTTCCATCCAAGCTGGTAGCCTGAAAGAACAGAGTAGGCTATATTTGGCCATTTTGGCAAAACAAGCTGTCAAATGATGTTCCTTTTAGCCTTGTTTACTCACTGTTGACTAGATTCTGCCTCACTCTGCTGAGTGGCATTGAAACTTTGCATGGCTTGTACTTCTTCCTCTTCTTCATCCTCACTGGAAGCCTCCTCAGCTGCATGAGTGGAACGAGGCGGAGGAGCAGTAGTTGTTCCATCAGCCTTCTGAATTGAAGGCTTTTGGCAAATATACTTGGGATCTCGGCCAAGGTTACAGATCTCTTCCAGCAACTGCAAAAATGTGTATATAAACATGTTGGCACTCTTTCTACTAGAATAATAGTACTGTATTCCAAGTTAGATTTTAAAAAACAATAATAATCAAGTATCAGATACATGCGTACCTTGAGAAGTTCATTGGATTGACAGCTATAAAACACAGTGCCATATAGCAAGGGATATTTTCCTGGTCTCTTACCTTAATTATGGCTGTGGTAGCATCTGTCTTGAGCGTGGGCTGATGTCTCATGAGCTCATCAACAGCACTTCCAAGATTGGAAGCAGTATCTCCTAGAATAAACATGTGAGTCGGAATGAGGGATGCAAGATATATAAGCATTTTTAAAGAACTGAAGTCAGTACATGAGGGCATTATTACATTTGGCATGAATCAGCCCAACCAAAAAGCAATAGTTTGAATGGCCAAAATGTATAACTCAAAAGCTCTAAAGCAGGAGGCTTACCAACAATCAGATATGACCACAGTATTCTAAGATGGATTACTGCAACATGCTCTATTTGGAACTGTCCTAGAAAACTATTCACAAATTTCAATTGTAGCAACCTCCATGCTACAGAAGTGAGGACCCAGGAAAGTAACATGGGTGGAAATTCAAAAATGGGTCCCTTGCCTGAAGTATTAAAATTGCTATCTCTGAAAAATAAAAATGGCAAACCTATTCCTTACTTTTATTCTAGGTGAACAGCTAAACTTTTAAAAATTCCTAGGTTTGAATAAGTAGACTGTGTTGTAAGAAATTTTATTCCCTTAATATTTTTAATCTTGGATTTTTTATAATTCTATGGATTAAATATAAGTATTTTAGCTAAATTTCATGGGGACTCGTGAGTGCAGCAGTAATACACATTCACAATTATGGCATCATATATCTTCATGCCTAACCTAACTTAACCATATTCAAAAAAGAGCTCTAACCCATTTCTTTCTCCAGATCTTGGGTTAGACTGGGTAGTTCTATGTGCAAGGTTGCCTTTAATGGTTGCTTTTTTTTAGTATTAGAATGGTAATTTTTGTTCTTAGTTTCATCGTCTTATGATATGAGTCCAGAATCATTGTACAGTTGGTCAGTCTTACAAATTATAAAAAGAAATATAATTCCAGTTATCTTTACACATTAGAAATAATAGCATCTTCAGACTTCTATGAAATTCCCTAAAGATGGCTGGTGCTCCAACACAAAAAGTCTGTATATAAGCTAGAAAGCTTAATAGCTAGATTCATGGCTGGGTTCATAAAGTGTACTAGGCAATATGATTTTTTTTAAAATTTGGTTTAGTGAGTTGAGTGATTACAGTCACTTAAAATGGCAGGCTCATGTCCCCAAGGCCCCAGACCCTTTTCCCTGCAATTTCCAAATCTTCCTTCAACTTCAATTACAATAGTTTTCTGCCATTCTGAGCAAGGAAACATAAGAAATGTATACCTTCGTATAAAATTCTACATTAAAAGAAAACTCTAAGCCCAGGAGGTTGGGGTGGGGGGGAAGAACCCACTAGATTTCACCAGTGAGATCCTACCCATTAAGGCCCTCTAGCCCTCCAAAAACATTAGGTGAGCCACTGCTCAATTTAATAATTCCAGCCAATTGCCAGGGTAAGACAAATTGTGACTGTAATGAATTATATTTCCCAATTTATACCATTTCAAGCCACAACATTATGGTTGTTGTTTAACACATCTACAACACACTATAGGGCAGAAGTGGGATAAACCCTCAAACTTCCTCTTTCTTCCTCAACATCCAACATCAAGCTCACTGGGCAGTGAAGAATAAGCAAAATTCCTAGTATAATTCCTAGTTATCAATTTAACTTACCAAGTGGATCTGAACTACGCCTCCTCCTCATTGCAGGGAGATAGTCTGGAGAGAGCAAGACCTTGAAGAGACGCTCAAAAGGTTGACACTGAACAAAGGATTGAAGTCCCCGGGCATTCAGGCACAGAGCACTGAAGACATTGGGGAGAGAACCCAGAACTTCCCTAGTGGCAGGGACCTGTCAGGAGAAACAGACACAAAACAGGACCAAAAGGGTCATCATCTTACAGTCATGCTACACAAAGTACATTTTCAGGGAGCTCTATATTTGAGGTTATGATTAATATAAATACACAATACATTTCTAATGAAGTCTATCTTTACAAAGTATCCCAAAAAATGGCATTGCAGAAGAAAATTGGAAGGGAAGTACTTTTGTTGTGGAGAAGGAAACACATTTATATGCAAAGAGGAAACAGCAAGAATTTGAAAAGCAGCAGCTTTATGGGCCCCCCTAAAGTTATGTCTGGCTACCTAGCTACCTACTTAAGTATGAATACAGATTCAAAAGTGGAAATTGGAAAGGGTAAAATGAAGAGGCTGAATGCCAGGCACCAAACCCATACATGTAGAGTTCAATAAAGTATAAGAAAGTGTACTTTATTATATTCTGCCTATTATACAGGAATCTTCCCAAACTGCCAGCCTCAGCTGGGAACAGATAGATAAGGTTCTATAGAGCTTGTTGTTGTTAGTTGTGAATTTGTGTCTGACTCATCGAGACCCCATGGACAACATTCCTCCAGGCCTTCCTGTTCTCTACCATCCTCTGGAGCTTAATCTATAGAGTTTAATGGGTCTAAATCTATAGCTCTTAATGGAGGTCAATTCTGGATCTCTTGCAGCTGCACAAGGACTATGCGTAGGCCTCTCTTTTGCCTGGCTGGATGTTTCCCAACACTGAGTGAGGTAAAATGGGAAATTATCCAGATTGTTTTTTCCCCTCTCATCTTTCTTCTTCAGTTTGAGAACAAAGGAAATATGTTTTAAAAATGATGTATTTGAAAATATGATCTCATCCATAACCAGAGTACCTTCTAAATACTAGTACAACAGCACCATCCAATTATATAAAATCCTATTATCCATGTTCAATGAGCTTTTTTGAAGTTCCAGAAATAAATGTTATTCCAATATTTCTTAAATTTCCCAACATTTCAAATATAAAAGAAAAGCAACTGAAGTGTTTTTACAGAAAACCAGATATAATCCAAAAAGACACTTACATCTTTAATAAGGAGAGCATGCAGCATGACGTCTGTTAGGCCATTGTCCTGTAGGGAGGACAGCAGCGAAGGCTCTTGGAATACAAAGACTGTTACCACCTCAGTGGCTGTCAAGAAAGAGCACAGAATGATGCAAGTCATTCAACAGTTCAGACTTTCTAGGCAGAAAGGGAATCATGGCAGCCAGGCTGTAAGGCATCGTCTTAATTTAGCACAGCCCAAGGAGAGAAATTAAGAGGGGTGTAGACTGATGAAACATGCAAGGCACAAATTCTTTATTAAATGTAATCATACTTACCGAGTAAAAAGAGTGAGGGTCCATAATATTCTGCATTGCTGATAATATGTTTCAGAGAGGTAGGCAAAGAGCCATCCATCACTGCAAGAAGAGGAAAATAACAGGCCAGCCATACAGTTTAGAAATCATATAAAGCACACACACTCAGAATTGTGTACACTTCATTCAATTTTATGACCTAAAACATCTTAGTGCAAAACATATTGTTATGTATGTTTTATTTCACCATTAAAAATGAGAACCAATTATATATTTTGTGAGTCATAAAACCTATTTAAAAATGTAACTTTCTCTTCAATTATATGGAATATCATTCAGCAAGTTCTTTAGCTTCAAGAATTGATCACTTCTACAGCTTTCTATGATAAAAGCTTCAAAACTGATACTAGAAAACTCAAGAATCCATGTTCTCAAAGTGGAGCTAAACTATAATCAACGGATGGAAACATTCCCCACCCCACCCAAGGGAATGGCTTAGCTTTTGTTTTACTTATAAATTTATATAAATGAAGACAACTCTAAGTGGTACACAAAAGCTACAGACACAGCCAATGCAACAATAATTTAAAAAACCACAATAATACACAATAGTTATTTTTAAATGTAACATTCCTTGTACCACGAGCTCTACAGCAGTCATCCAAACAACTTTCCAGAAAAGCCAAGTTTTTCGAAGTTTCCATTGGCCATAATGGAGGCTTCCTTTGTCTGATGGTACTGGCGGGCTGGCTGCTCCAGAGAAGGGAAGCATCTATAGAAAATGTGGGGCTGCATTTGAAGACCATCCACACTTTAGTTTTGCCAATGACAGTGACCTATAGCAGTTTATCTCATTATGTTGTGGAACACTATTACTGTGGGAATTGCAATGGCCAGTTAAGTTTCTGAGTGCAATTCAAGGTATTGATCATCACCTATAAAGCTCTATATGGCTAAGAATGGGTAACTTTGAGACTGCCTCTTCCTTATCAATTCTGTTCACCCAGTCTGATAGCACAGAATTCTGAACATGCCCAACTATAAAGAGGTAGAGTAAGAGGGAGCAAAAGTATGAATGAACATGCCTGTTCTAGATAATGGTGCAATTGGTGTACCAATTTTCGCTGAAATGGAATAAGGTCTTCATGGCCACAGCCCCCACCTGCTGTTCCAGATTTTATTAAGGTACGCTAATAGTATTTACATGCAACAGTGAGAGAAGAGCATGCTGTCAAAGAACTCAAAGGAAAGACAGCCCTAGGCATTAGGGAATCTCACCATGACGTATGCCATCTGAAAAAGCTGGGTCTTGGATGGCCTTTTTTAGGAAGTTCAACATAGACTTCAGAAGTGCTGCTCGTTGAGGAATGCACTGGACTCCTGAAATAGGGAGGTAAACCAGAAATGAAATCAGTGAATAGCAAATATCTGAAAACAAAGCAATTTTCTGTAAGAATCATTACACACCACTTCGGGGTGAAATTATGGTATTTGTGTTGTTGCTGCTGCTGCTGCTATTGCTGCTGCTGCTACTGCTGCTACTTGGAGTGGTGGCATTTGAAGCTCGTGTTTCAACCACAACTTCCTGCCGATTCTCTCCCGAGGTGGAAGGCCCAGGGCTACTTTCCATGGCTACATCAGAAACTGAAGATATAAAAAGTTGACCAGTTTGAAAAAAATCTTATGACACAATCTGACATCAAGAAACTATGTACACATATATACACACACAAAAGTCTGGTCAACACCCATTAAAACAACAATTTGAATTTAAAAAAGGAGTTTTGAGGAGGCAGGATACCTTGCTCTACCCCAACTGTTGGGGTATCAGTCTATCTAAGATGCCTATATACAACCATTGCAGACTGCGGACTGAACATGGCCTTTCAATACAGTAGGTAGCTCCAAAAAATGACAGAGCCAGGATAAAAACTACACTGATTCTCCTTTAAAATAAATTAAATGTATATTATTCACCAAAGATGTCATGATTTCTCACTTTTGCATCATTTAAATAACAATTCCATATGGAAAACAGGTGTGGAGTTTATCTTCTACCTTACAATTCAGATGGATGTGTTTCATTTTAAAATGTATTCAGTTGAAAGCACTAAGAGAAATATACTGAGTTACAATTAAAATAAATAAAACTGTTTCATGGATGCTGTCCACTAAATTTTCTTTGTTTAGCACGGTGTAGTTAATAGTTAATAAAAGTTAATAAACTGTTAATAACAGTTAATAAAAGAAATAAGTATCATTAGGAGGTTTTTGCCTTCTACATCTGTCTCCATCTCTTCACCCTCCTGTGTAACAGTGGAAACAGCAGGTCTCTGGATCTTTGGTTTTATTACAAAAGGACATTCCCTCCGACATAGGTCTGCTTCATGCTAGAAAAGAAGTTACAAAAAGACAGTAATATGTTAAAAGTTGAGAAACTGCTATTCTCAGAAATAGAAACATGTCATTTTTTGATTGTAACGATCAAAGATCAACTGCATTACAAATAAGCATTATCTCACCACTAAAAAGAAAGAAAGAAAAGAAAAGTACGCTTATTAAAAGACCAAACCTCTAATAAAAAAATATCCTACCTCTAGTCGGTAGATGAAGATAGAGAGGCCACTGTGAGACTGGAAGGCTGCCATGTCTAAGTTTGTGATTAAATCCACAACACGGACTGCTCTGGTCACAAAAGTGATCTGGTCCTGTTCATCCCCCAAGAACTTGATCACCTAGGGAAAACAAGGTTTTGAAGACATGCCTCTAAAACTAACTGGCTGACTCATTTAAACACCAGTTTTTGATATTAATAAACATTCAGTGCTCTAGAAAAAATACCATCTTCCCCAAGATAATCATGCACCAAATAAGTCAAAACAACAAGAGATGCCTAGAATGTTAAAGGTAAAAGATAAAGAGGGAAGATGACCAGACAAAGATAAGAGCCATTTTGAGCAGTGAAAAACCTCCACTTCTCCAGTCTTACTATATCAACAGACAGCTAATCAGCAGCCCTGTTTCAGTGACCAACCCCTTTATGGATAAAGAGGGGACAGGGGAGCACTTGCAGAGCTACCGTGAGAAATATTCTCGGCAACTATTGCACAAAATCACTCATCTTTGCTCAGAGTTGGACTCTAGCTAGGGAGCTCCTGAGCCTTGTCTGAGCTCAGTTACCTGGGAAGACCATGAACCAGTCAATACTGCGGGAATGACTTGCAACTCCTACTTAAGGATTATGGGGTGGTTGCACAGTTCCATCTTCTGTGCCAGGGTGAGGCTGGAGCGCAGTGATTGTGAGTGTTTATGTACTGGGGACAGTTATTTAGGGCACTGGGAATTGTTTTTCAGTTGCTGATTTTTATTGTCTTTTTTATGTTTTTTATCACTGTTGGTGTGAGCCACCCAGAATTATGGCACATAAAACAGTAGCCACATAAGTCTCTTAAATAAAGCAAATGGTTTTGATCTTCATTTGAACCATATGTCTATTAGTTTATTATTGCATTTTATCATACAAACTTTTGATAGTAGAATGTAAAAGGTATATTATTTGGTTAGTTGATAATACTACCTATTTAATTCTTTAAAAAATAGCTTATATATGAAAATGAACTGTGGCAGATAGTCAGCAAATGATCTTAAAACTTGGGCTCTTTTTATGTGAGAGAGTATCTGACATAAGCTAACTACTCTGCTTCAGAGGTGTAAGATTTTAAACAGCCCAAATTACATAACCTGTAAAAGAAATTCCTTTAATTGATGCTCAAGATTTGTAAGTTTTTAAGGAGGAAGGATATATGCATACACACAGAGAACACTGATACCCACACATCACATTCTTTTATATCAGCATATCTGAAAGAATGTAGTGTAGAATTTTCATTTACTTTCCTAACTCAACTTCACAAACAGAAACTTTTACCTTCAGTAAGGCTTCCATCATGCCACACGAGACAAGAGCTTCCCCTCCTGCATCATAGCTCGCCAAGTGATATAAGAATGAGAAGAGTGCTGTGGCAAACTGATGGGGGTATGGCTCCATAGAGGGATCTAAAGAAAGGGAGAGGGAATACCATTACATGTTCCAAAGTTTAGCAAAATATCTTAATTGCTTCTAAAACGCACAGCTACTGACCAATCATGGCCTGTATACAGTTCCGGACTAGTACTGGTAAAAATCCATGGTAGGAAGCTGTTCCAGTGCAGTCAATAATACTGCTGAGTTTTGGAGTTCGTTCCAAGTGCACAATGGAAGTTAATGTCCTCAGTGAGGCAGCTTTAATATCCTGTCAAGGAAACAATGAGACATAAGACAGGTATATAAATTGAATTGTGATTATCTTATTTTATAACATGAATTTCAAATCTTCCCTTCTTGGGAAGGAGGGGGGCAAGAGAGGGATAGATGGATCAGTAAATAGATAGCTAAAACTCTTTTAACATGCAGGAAAGAAGAATCATAGTCCAGTATCCATTTCATCAAACTCCAGAACATGATTTAAAAATGCCTCAGAGAGTGAATCATTTGATTAGACTGGAATAGCAGAATACAATCTTCTTATTTTAAAAAAATCAGTCAGCTGTTAACTTCCAGAACTGCTAAGTTGAATTGCAATTGCTGTAAAGGACTATTAACCAATAAATATTCTTGCTATTGGGTTTTGGATTAGTTCTCATGGTACAGAATATTTTTAAAATGAATCCTTAATTGCCTTTTTAATTGCCTTGCCCTTTTCATTTGCTTTAAATCATCCGTGTATTTGGTTTCTAATGATAAATAATTAAATAAAGCGTGAAACATCTAAGAAAGTCAATAATCGCTCAGTTCAGTCCAGTACCAATTGAGCAGCAATTTTTCTTTGTCAAAATTCAGTTGAATAAATAGACTTACCATTAATTGTTTATCTGTAATTTGCAGTACATCCACTAACTCTTCTATCAACCCATTGTATAGTATGCTGTTGGCGGATTCCTGCAAAGCATTTGAGTATACTGTGGAAAGAGAGGAAGGCAGTTAACAATTTTCAGTAGTTAAAGGATGGAGAAAAAAGGCAAATCCAACTATTACTTCAATTTAGTATTTTTACTTATAGTAACAGAAACTTCTATTCTTGGTGCTATATATCAGCTGTTTCCTGTCAGATAATGCAAGGAAAAAAAGATCAAACAGTGTGATAAGTTTTTATATTTTTGTCACAAGGTTTTAGCCATGAAGGAACGCAGCAAATATATGAAGTAGATCTTAACAACCAACATTTAAAAACTTCATTAAAATGGGTACCCTAGTATAATAAAAACAAAGAGCAAGAATTATACACCTTGAAACATGGAAGCTTTGTATTTCTTTATTCTTCAAATTTTCCCTTCTATGTTATCCTAACACTCCACAAGAGGCAACTGGCAATGTTAGGCACCATGTGATGTTTGATCACATGGCAGGAATTATTTTTTGCAAGCTCAGGTGAGTTAGCAAACCCTCTAAATAACTGTTTGGAACTAGCAATAAACTGTAGAGAATTGTAGAAAGCTGAACCCAGTTACAATAAAACATATTGTATTATTCTACTAATCTTGAACTGGGATAACATCTTATCATGCTCTCTTGCAAAAAACAGATTAGTAGTCATTAGTTCTTAAATTACTCCTCCTCTTAGATATACCGGTAAGAATATAAGACTGTGACGTTACTACAATGCTCGTAAGTGTCAGTGCTACTTGTAAGTCACTTTTTTCAGTGCTAATATAACTTTGAACGTCACTAAACAAACAGTCACAGATTACTTGTATGAAGTGAGAATACTATACAACACTCCATGAGACCTACCTTAAACTACTAAAATACTTACAATAGAGCTAGAAATATCAAACCAAGATAAAGCACTTCGAATCTTTCCCCA